>CAJUYH010000840.1:56790-80945 GCA_910591685.1 Galerucella tenella
TAACCCATTATTTTAATTCAATAGTATTTTGAGATTTATAAACATTGAAAACATTATTCAGGACACAGTTATTTAAAGTAAGTCAATTTTCTGGGTGAATACATCATAGTAACAATACTTCTAACACCATTTGATTCCACTTCAATATTATCATTGAAATTGAAGATTTTATTGAATATTATGAAAGCGCGGAATTAGATAAAACGTTGTACGTAAACACGTCATGAAGAGAGCGACATTGTCCAACATGCGTAATTTGCAGAACTCGCTGGCGCTCGTTTTGGCAAATATTACGCTTGTTGAACAATATCGCTCTTTTCATAACTAATTACGTAAAAATCTATTGCATTTTGGTGAAATTGTTTTCATGATATTTATTACTTTTGGAACTTTAGTTCTTTACGCCAGGTTATGTTTGAGCGACCAGGGGTCGCGACGCAAAAGATCTGACCGTTACGCGTTACGTTACGCTACGTTATGTTACATTGCTTCGTTATGTGCCTTGCTTTTGCGTGCTTGTGCCTCCTTAGTCTCTCTCTCGTTAACGAAGCAGCGATTCATAATAATAAATATGCTCCTACCCGGATTCGAACCCGGGCCGCCCGCGTGCAATGCGAGCATTCTAACCACTGAACCACCGATGCTATATTGAAATTCTATGCAAAGCTGGTATTCGCAGTGCTAGTGATCTACTTGAATTTGTTCGGATAAATTTTTACTATTATTTCCATAATTTTTTTTGCGCGATTAAGGGGTCTAGCTACTTTTCGAAATACAGGGTGTTGAAATTTTGAAAACTTGTTTTAATTCGATAACTTTAAAATGGATGGATAAATTGATTTGACATTTGGCAGGTAGTTTTTAAATGTAAAAGGGCATATTTTGAAAGAAATTGTAGTTTGTGCAACTAGTGTGGATATGATGGCCATATCGCACGAGGACGAAGATGGAGCACGACGCCGTAGGCGGAGTGCTCAATCGTTCAAGTGCGATATGGACAATCCACACGAGTCGAGCAGCATATTTTTTTTACGACCAACTTAGGAAAAAATCTAGAAAATTAAAATTTCTATAAACTGTAATATAACTTCAAATTAAAAATTTAACAATTCAATTTCATGTTTCCACTAATTTTGTGGTAAACGAATGTCCAATTTTTATAATGCTACGGTTTCCTTTTTTAAATATACGATGCTGTTATAAGTAGATGTTGCCAGTCGGACTCCCTCATGGAGGGTACCGTACCATTATCTATTCTATAATAATGAATATTCTGCTAAATATTTCAAACGTCTACCTGTTGTCGTTATTAATATCAAGCAGAATGATTATTTAAAAATAAAATTAACAATAAAAAAAAATTCCTCACGGGGAATCGAACCCGGGTTTACCGCGTGAGAGTCTGGTGTGCTTACTACTCAACCACCAAAGAATATGTAAATTGTTTATCTATAACGTCAGATGTATTACATAACTTTTGCTTAAAAGGAACTAAAGTTCCTACCGTGTGTCCCGCGACACGTTCTACCTTTTTTTATATTGTTCAGTTCGGTTCTGTTCATTAAAAAAATATGTCTTCGTATTTTTTTTGTTCCTTTTGTGTAATGAATGAAGTAATATATTTTTTGGGATCACTTAAATGTATGTAGGGCTAAGGGCGGGTTTATCAATGCCCGGTTAAATCTGTCAGCTAAGTAGCCTTCAGCTATCTCTAGCCGCCAGTCAAAGTCTCAGTTACAATAGAAAGCGTTTATCAATGCACCACATAACCGACAGCTAGCTAACTGGAGGCTAAGTATAATTGAGCATTCGACAACCTTGTTCGGGTTATAAACGTGAGTGTAATGTTGTCAAAGTGTAAATTTCTCATTTTAATTTGGTGTAAGGAGGATCCCTCGTTACATGAAATATACATATTATTATTTTATTCGCATATTTTGTTATAAGACACTGAATCAAGAATATAGAGGTGAAAGTTATTATTTTTCTATTTTACCGTAAGCTTAATCTGACAACATCGTGGAAAATTTCCCTTGTCAGTGTCAAAATTGTGGTACTGTTATTTTTATTACGTATATGTTGTGCTTTATTGATTGTTTGCATTTGAGAATGTCCACAAAACAAAAAAGATTTCCCAGTTTCACGGAGTCACGTTCACCATAAAAGTATAATAGAATGCAAAAAGACGGATGCTGTGACCTGGCGATAAAAGCTGGAATTTGTTGGAGTATCATGAGAACACTGGGCTTAGATAGTCGAAACCGAGTAATAAACTTGACATCATCAAGCTCTTTAAAGGGATTCATCCGTTCTTCAACAGTATATGGTCGTCTTTCGTACTCTCCAATAAATGAATCAAATACGCTTCTCGATTTCACCCTAAACGATAATAACACAATCAAATTTAAAGTTGAAATAATCTTTGTTGCAAAATGTAAGCAAACATGAAAAAATCATGACACAGTTGTCAGTTAGAATCTATGGTTAGAATAACGGAACACCACTTTCTCGTATTTAACTGTATGTTCTATGGTTAACATCGCAACTTGATATTGGCAGCTAGGGTAGCCGAAAGTTTGGCTGCCAGCTAATGCAAACTGGCAGTTGATAAACACTTTGACCAACAGCTAAGATTTAGCCGAAGGCTACAATATTCAACCGAGCATTGATAAACCCGCCCTAAAACGACTTGCCGACGTCTGAACGCTAAGTAAATCACTTACCGACGTGTTAAACTTAGAAACCAGTAAACACAACCTACCGTCCTGACAACCGATGCTGTAAATAAACAAAAAAGATCGATCGCGCAAAAAATTGCTTTTAATCCTTGACAATTTTGAAAATGATCGGAACGAAGTATAGTACATTCAATAGCCTTCTTGGTGTGCGTCATCGTTTGGATCGTATTCAACCAAATTCGAAAAAATTATGAAATTGATCTTTACCAGCATCTTTTTCTGACTGAAAATATTCGAGAACTTTCAAAACGCTGATGTTTTTTCGTGCATCTAGGCAAATTTTTGTATTATTTAAATGAATATAACAATAAGATTGATATTCACTTTTCATAAATAATTGACCGTAAACACCAAAGTACAGACTGACGAGAATTGTCAGTGGGACATTAGAAAAGACGTAAGACACATTGCAGCTACGAAAGATACGTCTGCATCCTATTTTGGATGCTGTAATTTCTCCCTATTGATGGGTCGCGCTTGCGCGTAATCTAAACATCAACTTATCAAATTTTTCAAGTCCAAGAATAGGTTTAACATTTGTAATACATCTAAACGGTTCATTATTGTGATATTTTGATCAGGATTAATCACAGGCCTGCCTTTTTTTGCATTCCTTCCAACGCTAGAAGGACATTAATAATCGATGACGCACACCAAAAACTAGTGTTATGAACTTTTTTAGGATATGTTCAAATTTGCAAGGGATATTTAATACTGTTTTCTGAGTGTTATTTTAAATGTATGCATTCTGGAACAAATGGAGTACTTATTTTTAAATGAATGGGTAAAATTGATTGACTTATTACCTAATGCATTCAAATTTATAATAAACTTCCAAGTTCAAACACAAGCTCTTTAACAAAAATGAAATACTCTGTTACATATTATATATTATTTGTTTTGAAATGAATATTATAACTGTAAATACTCGTGAACTTCACAAGTAATTAGTGCCATTTAAGGTAATGTTTGTTTAACGAAAATACCATTACGAGTTTAAATACAATGCGTCCATTTTATGGGTTCATTGTCGCACTGGGCAGGCAGGTGAAAGTTAAATGCAGTAATTATTTCTAGTAAATTCTGTGTTGATATTTTGTGTTTGGAAGATACTTTTTATACCAATCGTCATGCCAGAGAAGGCACCAGCGAAGGTCGTGCATAATACACTCAATTGTGGTTGGGTCTAATTACGAGATCATTGGCGTGAATAAAACAATTAAATTAAATATGTATGACATTCATATACATTAATTTACAGGTAAAATGTTTATTACTGTATAATGAAAATTAGTTTATAAGGATACAAGGTCTACTCTCGCGAATAAGTGCACATAATCTATGTTTTTGTTGGGATTTTACTCAAAGGTTATTCACTCTAGATGTGATGATCTTTTGGAAAATAAAAACGGGTGATTCAAATAATATGGACGACAAATTGCTAATTATGATACCAAATATTAAGAGACCGGATCCCTGAACCATGCGAATACACGAGTTTTTGACTGATTGCAAAAAATCGATAGTTTGTTCATCCAAAGTAAGGCATGTTTGAAAACAACCATTGACAAATGATCAGAACATGTTTCCAAGCGTACAATGTAATCTGGGGTATTCTTTGACAGACTTGGAAGTTTTTTGAAAAAGTTTACCTGTACGCGCTCTATAATATCAGAGTAACGTAGACCCCTTATACCAATTCCAAAAGAAAGAGAAGATGAAATAATTGAATTGTATAAATTGATTCGCGATTCCCAAGTATTCATTTTTGACCGACACATTATATCCATTACTGCTCCAATAGGCCGATTAGCTTTGATTTTAGAATTCTTAGCCATGGTGCAAAACAAGGCTGTGGAGGAGAAATCAACACCCAAGTAGGTAAACTGCTTTACTGTTTCCAAACAATATCCACTATAATGAAATTTTTTGTTGTAATTATGTACATGGCCACTTTTTGCGAATATCATTACTTTGGTTTTATTGGTATTGACTGCAAGTTTGTTATCAAAGCAATAAGACTCGAGTACCTTTAGTTTTCGCTCTATATCGATTGGAGAGTCGCCAAGAATAACTATATCATCTGCGTATTGAAGCATTAATACGTCTTTGTTGGCGTCAATATTAAGTCCATTCAGATTTTTTGAACGGAAATAATCTTCAATGTCATATATGAAAATAGAAAAAATTAGGGGACTAAGTGATTCTCCTTGCAAGACACCTTCCGAGATGTTGTATTTTGTACTGTATGAGTTTTGTTGCTTGATTGAGAATGTTGCGTTATCGTATATCTGTTTTAGAATTGGTTAATACTATGACTGTACTGACAGAAGAAATTAAACTTGCACAGGTTTGTCCTTCTGAACTATTGCAGCACTGCAAAACGGATATAATCAGGACATAAATATAAATAGAATGTCTTGGTTCACTTCATTATATTTTTTAATTAATAACTTAAGTCGTGAACTTGCAATTGCATTGATTTTAATGAAAAACACAAGGACAAAGTCAACAAAGGCGTAGTGAGTGGCAAATATTAAGGGGTAGGGCTCTACTTTTTTTTAACGATCGTACAAAACGAATCAAATGATAAAGAAAAACGGTAATGTAAACCTCATTAGAACGACATTGGTGAACATACAGGGTGATTCATTGGGAAAGTGACACGTTAACTGCAGATACGGGACACCTAGGTGATCTCAAAACTCCATACTTGATGGGTATTACTATTTCATTAACTAAGATACAAAATGTCTTATCTATTTTGCCAAATTCTTTATTGGTCCGTAACTTTCTTAACACATTGTATATTTTCTTGAAACAGCCACGTACTTACTTATCAGTAAAAAAGTACAAAAGGGTCTGAACTATACAAATAGCTGGTGTAGGCAAGTGAGACTTAGAATCAACCCCACTAAAACCATCCTGATAGCCTTCACTAAGAAAAGAAAACTCAACCTCAAAACCATAAAACTTGATGGGAACGAGATTGAATGGAGACAAGAAATCAAGTATCTAGGTTTAACTCTAGACAGTAAACTCCTGTGGAACAATCACAAAAAGGAGATTACATACAAGGCAAAAATAGCTCTAATAGTGTGCAGGAATCTGGTGGGAAGAAACTGGGGCTGTAACCCAAAAATTCTAAGCTAGATGTACACTGCCATAGTGAGACCAATCATCACTTATGGAGCCATTGCGTGGAGTAGTAGAACTAGCCTATTGACGATGAGAGAAAACCTCTCGAAAATTCAAAGACTAGACTGTATATGCATTACAGGAGCAATGAGAACATGCCCAACGGCAGCCATGGAAGTGATTCTCAACCTCACCCCTCTACATCATTAAAAAAAACAACTCCTCACTTCTTAGAAATCAGACAACCTGGGACATGCCTCAAGACGGTATGATGAAAAAGTATAACTTTTCAAAGAAATTCGTTACGGAAATGAGCAACAAGAAGGAATGGGATCCAAATACCATTACCAGACTTGGAAAGAATGCCATTCAATGGTACACAGACGGCTCAAAAGCAATAGAAGGAACTGGGATGGGAGTGTTCGGGCCAGGAACCAAACACTCCAAAAGCTTGGGAAAAACCCCAAGTATCTTTCAAGTGGAAATCCACGCCATAAGAAAGTGCGCCCAGTTCAATATTGATAAGGGATACAGAAGACAAAGGATTATCATAACGTCGGATAGTCAAGCAGCCATTAAGGCACTGAGCTCTTGTGTAATCAGTTCCAAAATGGTGTGAGAATGCATAGACAAACTCAATGAACTAGGCAAGAACAACATAGTCACCTTACTATGGATTCCAGGACACACTGGAATAGAAGGAAATGAAATAGCAGATTAACTAGAAAAGAGGGGGACTGAAATACCTTTCTGGGGGCCTGAACCCTTTTGCGGAATCAGCCCCAATGTAATATTGGAAGAAATAAATAAGTAAAGCCAAGAAAAAGAGAAGATCTGACCATTGGAAAGATCTAGTAGAGCTTATACAATCAAAGACTCTTCTGGGTGACTACAACCTGTTGAGATCAAAAGAATGCATAAGTCAAAGTAAAACTGCGGTAAGAGTTTTAACAAGGATTCTAACGGGACATTGTCGCCTGAATGGGCACCTGAAAAAGCTCAAAATAGTGGAGGAAGAAGAATGCAGATTTTGTGGAATGGAAGAAGAAACCTCCATCCACATACTTTCCAACTGCACAGCACTTCAGAATCCTAGAGCACAGCACCTAGGAGATTACTGGATAGAAGAGGAACATTTGCCTAAGTTGAAGCCTGCAGACATCCTAAAATTCCTCCGGGAAATAGGACTAAAGGAACTACAAGTTTCTGAGACTATCCTCAGAAACTGAGTAGAAGTAAGGGGGCACAATAGATCTTTGAGGTCTCATAGATACATACATACATACCCATCAGATATTTTAAAAGTGAATACCGTATTTGGAAAGAGCAGAAAACAGTGAATCCAGTGATTTTTTTCGACAAAACGGTTAAAATTTTGAGCTTAAATTGTAGAACCGGCCTTTAGAGTATTTTTTTATTTCCATGTTTTATTATGCTCTGGTGAGTGAGGTTGTAGTTACTAAGCTGAAATGAAAATTGTAGCACTAAACCATATCTCCTTTTATTCAATATGTATGTATTCATTCTAACATACCATTCTAATTATACAAGTTTCTTATATTTCCCCTCACAATGGCAACGAACGTGTGCCATACCCACCTTATGGTTCCATTCATGAATAATTTCATGGCCACTGAAGATCTTCTTCTTCGACCCGAATAGTTTAATAATTTCAGATGTGCTCTACTGCTTTCTTAATTGGAATACTAATGATGTTAATAAGTATTTACTTATTTTCTATTGGGTTTCCAATACCTTCAATTCCATTGGTAGTTATCATATAAATTTACTGTATTTAGAATGATTATAACGTCTCTAATTAGGTTATAGAGTAAAAAATATTCGTGGTCTTCAAATGAATAATAATATAATGAGGAATATATTATAATTTCCTTATTATTTTTTTTGTAAATTTTCTTAGTAAATCAAACCACAATATTTTTTATATTCTTGTAAATTAAAATTTAAAAAAATGTGTGCGTTTCCCGAAAAAAAGTAGCCAAGAAGAATAATGAATCATCACAAGGAACATACAGGAGATATAGTATAGTTTGCTTACATATTTACTTAATCAATTTATCAGATGTAAATATCGAAGAAAGACGAGTAGTTAGCTCATAATTTATTAATTTAATCAGAAGATCGTGTAAACCGGATGCTACCCATTTTTTAATAATCCGAGGGTTCCATTTGAAGATAGGATAAGTCTTAAGCTAGAAATTTATGATGAGGGTTTTTTTGGGACAAGAAATCGACCTGAAGCTTCGTTTTTTGATAAAATAACTTTTTCACCTTCAAATAGATGAAATTATCGAAAACTATTTCCAAAACTGAAAAAGGTGTAACAATTTTTTGGTTCTCAGAATGTATGCTAACCTTCTGGTGCAAACTCAGACATTTAGGACCAAATAAAGGTAGACTCCGTTTCACGTAAGAAGAACCCACTTGAAGTTGTAGTTGTATGCGCGAACTTGTGGTCAAAACCAGGGGACCTATTCTCAGCATATGCAAATTTGCATTCGCATATAACAATTTACGAATGGCTACATGCGCATTCGTAATGAATATTGTATTCTTTCCTATTCGCATACGTGGTTCGCAAGTGTTTACGAACGGTTAGCTAAACACACTCGCGTAAAAATGGCAATACAGCATTAGCACATGCTGTGGCTCAGCTGATGTTTATCAAATCCCCTGACGTACAATATTTAAAATTTTCGGATTCCACCCAATTCTACCCTCGCTTTATCGTTTACTGCTAGAAGTGTTCTGGGGTTTCAAGGGAAATTATTTGAACTCAGATCTGATTTTTGTTAATTTTAGCATACAAGAATAATGGATATTAATAAAGGTGAATATAAAGGCATCTTGCAAACTGCTATAGGTATTTTGAGATTTCGCCGTCTTTCATAAATTCGGGGTGCTCTCTCTTCAGCATCTAATGCTTGGATTAAAAGCAAGTGAAAAAACTGTGCAGCCATTTAATTAATGACGACAAGTCTTACAAAACTAATCGAACTCAAAATCACGAATAAATTGTAATACACCCATTGACATATTATATGTCAATGAATACACCATACACTTTAAAACATATACAAAAGCGAGGTTATGTATGGCAAATACGCATTCGTATATGTGATTCACTTAAAATATCCCGCTCGCTGCAATTTCGAATGATACATACGCATGCGAACCAATTGCGAATGTTCAAAAATAGGAACCTTCGCATTTATAAACATTACGTATGCGTATCTCAACATTCAGCAGCTGAGAATAGGTCCCCACGCCATATTGTAAAATTGACATTCGACTCAGTAGCGTGACGTTTTTAAATTTTGTAGGTAACCCCAGTAAGAATTTTCAAAAAAAAATCACAACTTTCCTTTTATTACTGTGATGCCATATATTGATGTCTCGCGTTTAAATTTTGCACAAAGGTTGATGATACAATAGTCTTTCGTATTCCATATTCAAAATTCGCTGACAAACGATACGAGGTTCGAAAAAATTGACACATCCAAGATATTAATCCCGAAAGTGGTTACAATAGCGCCCTCTAAATAATATTGCTAATAATTTTTTTTTTGTTTCATTTTCAGTGAACATATATTCACTGAGACTGGCGAGGTTTGTTTTGATCACAGCAAGGTGAGCATCAAATTATTTTTTTTATATCAATTTACTTATACAGGGTGAGTCATGAGGAATTGTACATTCCTACCTATAAGGAATGTCAACTGAACATTAAAAAGTGTCTGCTCCTATATTTTAATAATATACAGGGGGAATAAATTCCGACTTATATTTATTTTGGTCATTACTTTTGAACGGTAATGTTTCATATTTTTAAAGCTCATTTGACATTCCTCGTAAGGGTCTCCATACGAGGTATGAGTATGTACATCTCCTCATGACTCATCCTGTATTTTACAATGCTTGGTTGCTAATATACGTACAAAGTTTAAGTGGTTAATACAGAGCAGTTAACTTGAGAGAAAAGATCATTATAATAAAATTCACTATAATGACGCTCTTAAATGGTTGTCATTAAATTTTGAACTTATCTATTCTTCTTTTGATATATTATCTTCGAGTTTGTGTTCTCATCTACTATTGGAATCTCTTTTGTCCTGTCACGTTCGGATTTCATTTTGAACATAATAATAATATACGTTAAGTATATATTATTAAACAGGATTGGATCGTATTTATATAGTTCATTATAGAGAACGCAAATATATAATTTGATAGTAATATATCGTAATAAATTGTTGGTACCTACACTACCTACTGTTTTAAAATACAGATGCACCGAATAACAAGACAGAGTTTTCCCTGGTCGCGTTTTAAGGCTTATTCCAGAGAAAATATCTAGATATCAAAAGGGTTCAATAAAACTCGAAGTCCAAACCACAATATTTAATCTTGTCCATAAAAGGACAATTAAGTTGCTACTAGTTTCGGTAAATAATTACCATCATCAGGCTGCAAAAAGAAAGAAATGGTACACTTGAAACAAAGATCTCATGAAATTATGTAAAATTTTAAACAAAATCATTTATCAAGTAATTTAACATGATGTTCAAAATTGAGAATTCAAAATGAGAACCTAATATTATTAAGAATTACATCTAAAACTTAAAAAATGCATTAAAATTACGTTGAAATAAAAAGACATGAAAGCAAATTGCAATTACAAAATATGTCCGATTTCACCAACCAATTCCTAAAGTTAGGTAATACCTAAAACATATTTTGGAATGACAAAATAGAATTTACGTTTCACCATGCGCTAAGAAACGCGTAAACATGATAGAAAATACCCAATATTGTCACTCTCAAGTAATTCTTAGCGCGTGGTAAAACGTATATTTCACTTAGCAATTCCAAAATCTGATTTAGGTATTACCTAACTTTAGGAAATGGTTGGTGAAATTGGGCATATATCCTAAATATCCTTTTCCTAAATTTAATGCTAAATAGATTTTAAAACATCTGCAAGTCTCTCTAAATTTCAAACTAATGATCTTGGCATAGTTGTTGTAAAAAACTAAATAGATCACGGTTCAAGCCTCCAGAAAATATAGGGTTATCCTATTCCCAGTGGCCATTTCCACTTTTTATCCAAAAAACAAAAAGTTTATTACTTTTAGTTGTTAGTACTTTTTTTATCCATGTTGAATTTTAATGGTCTAAATAATAATGAAATAATAATTAAACCAATCTTCAACATAACACTCGTATTGTGTGAAACTTTTTTGTTTTTTGTTATTTCATGAAATGTCTCCAAGTGGATAGTGATTTTTCTGTGATAGTGGCTATATCTTTCTACCCACTCGTAGGATAGCAAAGCCCTATATTTTCTGGAGGCTTGAAACGTGATCTATTTAGTTTCTTACAACTATGCCAAGATCATTAGTTTGAAATTTGGAGAGAATTGCAGATGTTTTAAAATCGATTTAGCATAAAATTTAAGAAAGTTGTAAATTGCGCGAAAAGTATAATACCTAGGTATAGGACACCCTTACACCATTCGAAAGAGGATATTTTTTTGAATATGATGGATTATTAAAATACAGGGTGTTCTATTTAAAATAAGCCTGATACTGCATATTGAATGATCTAATAATGAAACTGGAAATTCTGAACACCCTGTAAAGAGATATTCAGTACCTAATCGTGGAATACATTCAACGAGTGTCCAACTATATAGATAAGATAGAAAATTTGCTGGAATTTGTTATATCATTGAGTTATTAATTTTTTTCGAAATCACATTTTTAAAAAGTCAGTATAACTCGGAACCCTCTGTATTCAGGTATAGGGATTTTTCATTTCTTTCTTCAATTTTCTTTTCTTTCCTTACCACATTTCATAAGTGTTTATTTCAATGTCATGTTGTAGTTATCATTTTGAATTCTCAATTTTGAACATCATGTTACATTACTTGATAAATAATGTTGTTTAAAATTTAACATAATTTCATGAGAACTTTGTTTTAAGTGTACCATTTCTTTCTTTTTGCAGCCTGATGATGGTAATTATTTACAAGAACTAGTAGCAACTTAATTGTTCTTTTATGGACAAGATTAAATATTGTGGTTTTATTGAACCCTTTTGTTTCCAAAAACCACATTTGAGATATGGATGAGCTCTTGGAGTTAAATTCTAGATATGTTTGAATTTTCCGTTTTTCAGCCCTAGGTACTTAAGGGCCGGTTGGGCTCTGTGTTAATTCTAAACAATTTTACATGCTTGAGACTGGAATACATCGCAAATGCCGGCCATTAGTCTCTATCAAAGCGGTGGAATTTATTAATCTCAATAAATATTGTTTATCTGTTTGGTGAATTGTACGTGTCCGAGAATGACATAAAGATTGGTATGACTCGAATACGTTGAATAAGATTTTACACGATTGAATTGTATTTAATTATTTGAATTTTATATGTCGGAGCTATTAGAATTCGTGATTTATGACCGAGATTATGATTTATGTATCAGTTGTGGCTATCGAATAATGACTGAATAAGTGCATTGAAGGAAACCTGGATATCTAAGACACGTCCTAGCAGATTATTATTGTAAATGGAATCCTTGCTTTATAATAGTATCAAAAAAAATCTTCAATAAATAAATCATAAACTGAAAAATATAATAGCAGATACAATTGGAAAATACTTATAAGAGAATGAACGAAACGACAAAAGAGTCTTGGGAAATGAGAGGAATGATTTGGCTGCAAGCTTGCGCCAAATATAGTTGGTATAGTTGGTAGGGTTATAAACTTCATGTGGAATACAAATTATTTGATATTCTTTCAAGAAGAGGAAGGTAATATATCACGATTCTTAAGATATTAACAATTTTCTTTACCCTTCTACAAAAAATATCAAAAAAATATCAACAGATAGTTTTTCTTTGGTTATATCCAGGATATCCTCATAGGACTAATAGTACCTACCTTAGCTTGAATATTTGTAATATCAAATCCCATTATTCCATTCATATACACTGTGTACACTTGAGTTCGCACCATGTGGGAAAATATCAATTTTTTCAGTATTATACGGGGTTAGTTAAAAAATATAAATTTTACTGCAGAGTAAAGTACCTTTAAATTTGACAATATCGAAAAATATAATCTAAGATGCGATGGCAAACTAATGAATAAATGTTTGGCATTAATTGTCAGAACGCGTTAGAATTGAACACATAAATATAGTGGCGTTATTAAGTAGTGAAGAAAAAATAGAAACAATATTAAACAAGCACAAAACCTATTTTTTCTACGACCGTGCGTTTCAACCCACTTTCCCGCACGCATTTCAGTTTTGAAGCGGGAAAGTAAAATTATGCAAATTTTGACATTTTTAGATAGTTTTTCACTTTCACGGAAGATATAACTATTGTTACAATAAGGTAAATAAATAGTCCATCAAATAAAATCTACGTTTTTTGTAGCTTTTTGTTGCATTTTAATTTTTTGAAAATATAAAATAATGAAGATATTTTGATATAACCCTGTACATTCTTTGAAGTAGTGTCACAAAACAACTATCAAACCACCCGGGTTTGATACAAGAAAAATATATCAAATAAAATTATTTCCTTCATCGTCATCTTTATGTGACCTTCAACCGATGCCATCCTCATCGACGTCATCTACTTCCAATTAACACCAAATAACTCCACTGGACCGGCAATTTTAAGTAATTCACAGAATGCAACAAATTGTGTTTTTAATATTGATATTTATAATTTATAAATAATGATAATCTATAATAATTAAAGTTTTGTACATGTATGTTGAAATAAAATAACTTGGAAAATGGGTTGGTATACTTTTTTGTATATACGGTCGTAGAAAAAATAATGTTCCTAACTCATGCGTAAAGTGTCTTTTTCGCCCTTGACCGCTTGCCCTAACTCTGCTTTGCGTCGTTCGGGTTGTTAGGAAAATAACTATTTTCAATGTAAATCGATGCAATTGCATATTTGAAAGTAGTTTCCAGTTTTTATCAACTTTTATCATAACATTTTTCGATATTGTCACATTTAAAGGTACTTTACTCTTGAGTAAAATTCATATTTTTTGACAAACCTCGTATAATACTGAAAAAAATTGATAAAAAATAATTGTATTTCAGTTTTTAGAACATGCAGAGCTTTTTATGAAGAATCACTTTTTTTTTGTAATGTTAACAATGAAAAAGTTTCCCATTGGGTGGAACTTAAGTGGACACAGTGTACCTATATTAAATCAATCAATGTGAGGCACTGTCTGGAAGACTATTCTAAAATATATTCTCTCCCCTGTTAGAAAAAATAATTTCATTTTTTTCTTTACAATGTCTTCAAGAGTACCACTTAGAAAAACATATTGACTTTGTGTATTTAAATAACAAATGTCAGGAAAAAAATAAACTAGAGGTAGACATATTTTCATATTTCTGGTGTTGAGAGACTAACGTGAATACGATTTTAAAAATTTTTATTTCATGAAAATTAAAAAAAACAATGTGTGTTGTAAATTATTGCAAATTTTTCAAAAATGTAAGGAAAAATAATAATTTTTTCTACTAGCGAGCGGACAAGTCCACTTTTCCGTACTCATTTTAGTGCTGAAAGAGTCACTAGTGCAAAAAAGTAGATTTGTTAAGTTTTTTGGGAGTACACTGTGGGCCGGAATAAGGGAGTACATTTTTTAATAGAGTACACGCATATTTCATATTTTGCTTGGATATTAATTTATAATACTAAATATGATATCAAAAATTACTAATGATAGGAATTAAACCAGTTTCCGTTGGAAATTACTCCCAAATTTTGAAATAAAATTCAAATTTCAATGAACGGTATTGAATTAGGTTATGTGTAGTTGTGTGTTTATATTGTATTTTAATCAACTATTACTTGCTTCATCGACGTAAATATATCATTTATATGTTTGTTTGAGACCATTACATGTTTGTGTGTGCTTTTTTTTATTTCTACAAGTCAACGTAAAGTGGAAAGTGGACATAAATATTCGATATTTCCGACGATATTTTGAAACTTTTAGAAGAAAATATTTTATTTACTAGTTCAGTGTTCAGTGACGATTATTTCATATTTTGTGAGTAAAAGCACAAACTGATAACTTGCCCAAAGTAGACTCATTTATGCTGCTTGAATTTATGAAGTCAAACATCTGCTTTAATGCAGAGGAAATAAGAGGAGTTAAAGCATTATCGTAAGTACGATTTAAACTATGGTTTATTTATATAATATATACCAACCATATTTCGATGTGTGGTCGTAAGAAAATGATGTTTTTATGGTTGATTCCTAGACATAACCTCAAACTATTCAAGAATAAAAATTACCAGCATAGAATTAGGTACTTACATTAAAATGGTCTTCACAAACAAAAGTAATGCCCTTCTCTCAAGTGTATTTTTGCTTGCGCCACTAGGTAAAGTAACAAATATTTTGTCTGGAGTTTTAATAGACGTTGATTTACACACTGGAACAATGCAATACTTGGAATACAAGTTTTTTTTTCGGCTTTATCCATTTTTAAAGCTTTCAGAAGCAAATTAGGTCACAAAAACTCAGAGCGTGATACACGAATAAGAACGTAAACAAATGACGTCACACCATGGGACAGCCATCTTTATGACGTAAAGCGCGTTTTGGCGGACTTTAAAATTTTATGATTTTTAAAGTCGTTTTAAAAGTAAAGTTTATATTTTTTTGAAAAAATAGGCATGCAAGGTGTTAGGAGACCTGATAAAGTGTCAATTCCCACCAATAGCAAAATTTATGCTTGTACCCTATTGGAAAAATTTTTTCTTGTTTTTTGGGCGATTTATTTTCTTTTTGCAGAGCTAATAACCTAACATGTCCCCAACATGACTGTAAATTTGAAAGCAAAAATAATATACAAATATTTACATTTAAAAAATGTACTCCTTTATTTCGGCCCACAGTGTATACTAACATTTGAATATTTAAAATATATATTTCTATGATTGAAGTTTACCACATGACTGAAAAATTAAGAAAATTGGTGCTGACAAAGCAGTGAAAAACCGAAATCTGACTTCATTGTAAAACACTTTAGCCTATAGTGCATGATAACATTAATTTTTGCAAAAACAGAAAGGCAAAATAATCATTTCATTGCTCCTACTCCTTTTCTTGAAGAACATTGGTATTGTAAATTTGGCAGCAAAACAAACAAACATACTAACTACTTTTTTTATGGGTTGCACAACTTGAACTCGTTGTTTTTACATTAAATGAGCCGGAACTGTTTAGTTCTTGATACATTAGTGTATAATCCCACCTCTACTTATAGTTACAGCTTTCTGACATTTGACAAACAAACATTATTTTATATCAGTTATTGATGAAAAATATATAAGTATCTCGTTAAATATTATATCTATAACAAATTAGGGAATTTATTCATTCTTGAAGAAAAAAAGAAGATATAATTTTGAATCATGGGCGCCGGAAGGGTCAAATATAGGGGAGGGCAAGTAAAGGTAGACTACTTTTATATTTTTATTCTCAAAAACACATATATATATGGTTGACTTGAACTAAAACTTAACTCTAATGTTGAAAATTTGAATATTCCTTTTTATAAAAAATTCATTTGTATGTACATGTACCTACTGGGAGAAAAGTAATAGAATATTTCTTCTCTTTTGTGCAAACTGATACTGATCTATTATTTTTTCAATAATTATGTTTTTATTTGTGTTCACAAATTCTCGGCGAACACTGAGAATAAAGAGACCAGAAAGCCTTTCTTCGCACATTTTGTTGATCTTAGCCAAGTATTTACACGACGAAGGGTACTAAAAGATCTTTCAATTGTTGTTGTGGTAGGAGGTAGAGCTACGAAAATTTTTAGAGCTTTCTTGATGTTTGGGAAAAACTGGCAATGTTCATCTATTAATTCAACCACCTCAAGCTGCTCGAGGTCAGTGTTGAGTTTTGACACCTACATTTCTTTCCAAGTTTGGGCTTCAACATCCACATTTTCGATTTCATACAGTTTTGAGATGCTATGAATTTTTGTTTTTAATAAACTAAATGTTTCATGTATTAGTTTATCAGTTGTGTTACCTGATTTTTTTCAAAGAAGTATAGTATTTTGTTTTGGTAAATAATCAAAATCGGATAATCAATTTTCCAGGGGGAGGCAAGTGCCCTGCTTTACCTCCCCCTTGCGGCGCCCATGTTTCAAATAGTGTTGTCGCATTTAAACTGAGTTTTATTGAAATAGTTGCCATTGAAATGGAAATGGTTGTGCATGGAAGAGAAGGAAACAGCCTCTCACATGGTCTTCGAATGTGAAGCATTGTCTCATTGAAGATTTATACTCATAGGACCAGAGCATTCAAGGAAGGATTTCTCCTAGGACCTAGTGACTTAGTGTCTCTTTAACGATACATTCGATAGAGAAGTACTAATTTGATATTGAAAATTTCAAATTGTTATAGCTTTGTGAAAAATAAATTTAAAAAATTATTATTTTATCTGAAATAAAAGTTCATGAAGAACTGAATTTGCAAATATCTCAATTTTTCTAAGAGTTACAATTTTTTAAAGTTAAAAAAGACCACCGGGTGCTTGCAACAAAGTAACATAGGTATGTTTCGTTTGTAGACACTTCAAAGTAAATTATATAAATAATTCAAAACATCCACTCAAAATTATGATTTAATGGACTTTTTTCTTAGACTATACAAACAAATTTAATAGGTAAGTATAGTATAATAATATATCATCACACACTCTAGCACTACAATATTTTTTGTATATCAATAACAACAAAGAAAAAATAAATTTGAAAAGTAACAAAAGCAAACTCCCGATCATTAGAGCTAAGTTCGACCTCTTTCTTTAATTGAATTAACAAAATGCAGGTAACGAATTCTGTATGTTACTCATATTCATAGACGTGACGTTTTATGTCAAAAAAACTACTTAATACTTTTATTTATAATAGAAGTTTTTTTATAAGGAATGATCATATCGCTTTTATAGGTGAAACTAATTAGAGAATAATAAAAAGAGTAATAATAAAACAATAAAAAAACGAAATATTCTATTCATTCATTCTGCGCATAAAATTATTGACATTCCCCATAGGAGTCTCCATACGAGGTAGAAGTATGTACAGGGTTTCTCATTATATTTTGACCCCCACCCCAACTAGCAAAATGGAATTCTAAGAGGACTATATTGTTGTATAATAGTCGAATAGCGTTGTTTTAAGGACTTTTTATTTCTATTAAGCCTTTCGTTGCGATAATTTTGTTTTTCAAAGAAAATTGATGTATTAAATGATTCTACAATGACTTTTACAATATATATGCTATAACGCATTATACGATCATTTCTTTTAAAATGATATAATACCTTATAAGCCAGTTTATACAATATCAAAAATATCATTTTATAAGACTTTTATACCTATTGTATAAGAGTTCTATAATATACTATATAACTAACAGCTACACCATTATAAAATAGTTACTTAAGCTTGTCTTATTGAAGCTTTATAATGTTGTATAATAAATATTTTATAGCATTCAATTGCGTTGCCTTATAAAACACTTTTTAGTTGTATAGTGCCTAAATATTCTTCGTTATAAAACAGCTATCGTATACCGTTCCATTTGACAATAAAATATTGTTTAAGGCATTTGTTTGGGATAAAATTGTTGCTTCATAAATCGCCATGTTTAAATAAGCAATTCTTGTACTGCTTTCGCCGCCATTATGAGCAATTGAGTTGGAAACATGAAACTATATTGAAAAATGTGACTTTATCATTATTTAGATAATTATATTGTGAAAGAATATCCATATAAAGTGATAAACTATTAAAGTCATAAAAAAAGTATTTTAGGATATCCTATTTCATTATTTTTTTTAAGTATCTACTTGAAACTTAACCAGAATTGAAGCGCTTCATTTTCTTGCCAAATATATACCTATAATCTATCAGTGAAATTTGCGGCGCATCCAAATGAAATTGTAATGTTTACTATTGATGTCCGCCCAATCGGCCCAAGTCGTTTTGATAAGTCTCCATTTCTACAAATGAAATGTATGATGCACGTTCAAGTTGAAATATAATTTGGTTCTGATATTCTTCACTAAAAAATGAAATGCCCTTATAAACTGCTAGATGACAAAATGTTTCCATTGTGCTCGAAATAACAGCATTATAAAAAAATATATTGCACTATACAACTATTTTGTAAGACCTTCATAGTGCCGCTTCAATCCCATTTTATAGAGGCTGTACAAATGATTATAAAACAGTCATATAAGAGTTGTATAAACTTTTAATAGAAATGTTATACCACCAAACAGTTGTATAAAAATGAGCCCTTTTCAGTTGTATAAGGATCATATAATTGTTTTGTAGACCGTTATAAGAATTTAAGTATCCTATAAGACATATCTTATAGCTGTTTATACAAACCTTATAGAATTTAAATTGCTACTTGTGACTTATAGTACTACCATACGTCATTATAGAATAAAACTAATGCTACACAATGTTTTATATTTGTAATTAGGAAATGCAGGGCTACTCAAAACTATAAAAAAATACAGGGTGTTCCATTTGAAATATTTAAGATGCATTTTATTGGGCACTCCTTGTATACAAAATTCAGTATTTTGTTACATTTTTGGTTGGTACAGGTAAAATAATACAACTTTTATAAGTGGGAGTCAAAATATAATGAGAAACCCTGTACAGTTCCTCATGACTCACCCTGTATATACTTATTAAATCATTGTTTTATCATCGGCCCTTGATAAATGTGCAGTTTCAATTTAATCTAACGCTTAATCAAATTTGTAGATAAAAAATAGCAAAATTCACACAACGGAAAACACCTAATACTTTGGATTATTTACATTATTATTGATAATTGTGCAAAGTTTCAAATTTAATCTGACGTCAATGAATAATATTAAGTTGGAATTTTGTTACAAAGATTTACTTTTGTCATTCCGACAATGATAATGTCAGTATCGAAATTATTATCAATATAATATCTTAGATTTTTCATATTTTTTTCCAGTAAATAGTGAAATTATTTTAAAAATATTTTATATAACATTAATATGTGTAGATTCCACAAAATAATGGTCCAAGCAGTGAATAGATTATCAAAAGATCTCTAATAATCTCTCTATTTATTGTTTTATATCAATAAGTATGAAAATATAACAATTTTAAAAACTTACACAGCAAACATTGACAAGAAGCATTCTTTGTGCAGCAATTTTACCATGATTTTCACTAAACAGTTCGTAAAACTTAAAATTCACGCGATAAAAGTCTTTCCCGAAATACAAACCGGCGATTGTAAAATTCTTATTAAAAATAAATTCGACCTCTTTCTTTAACTGCATTAACGAAATGCCAGCAATTACTTTGTTTGTTACTCATACTCGCAGTCGTAACGTTTTTTGTGAATAAAAACTGGTTAACTGATAAGCTAAGTTGGGTTTTATTTCTAGCGTCGCAAGTAAAATAGAATATTCCTTAAAACAACGAGGCGACTTATTTAAAATTTTAAGTATCAACGTTTAAAAAATAGCATAGACGTGCGTAATAAAATTAAATTATAATCGGAACTTACTCTTTTTTTAATTCTACATATGAAATAGGGAACTTTCCAATTTTTTTTCACTTAATAATATCATTAAGAGGCGTAGAAAAATCCTTATTCCCAGGGTGTCTATTCACTACGAAGTGAGAGCTCCTAGGAGAGTAAACTCATAAAAAGTGCGCATTTGCAAATTTCGAGAGAGCGCATAAACCGTTTGTTGAAATTAACAAACTATATTATGCCATGAATACCAAATTTATAAATGAAAAAGAAATATTCAAAGATTCGAAAGTAAATAGATATTTACGTAATTAGTTATGAAAAGAGCGATATTGTTCAACAAGCGTAATATTTGCCAAAACGAGCGCTAGCGAGTTCTGCAAATTACGCGTGTTGAACAATGTCGCTCTCTTCATAACGTGTTTACGTACAACGTTTTATCTAATTCCGCGCTTTCATAATATTCAATAAAATCTTCAATAACAATGATAATATTGAAGTGGAATCAAATGGTGTTAGAAGTATTGTTACTATATGATGTATTCACCCAGAAAATTGACTTACTTTAAATAACTGTGTCCTGAATAATGTTTTCAATGTTTATAAATCTCAAAATACTATTGAATTAAAATAATGGGTTAATTGTACAGTTTAAATAATGAAATAATTGTCAGTTTTGACAGTACCTACCTAATTAAGAAATGATTCTTTGAATCGCATGTGTTATCTCTATGTTGAAACATAAACAGTTACGTAAAGTTTTTATGGTTTATTTACGATAAAAAGACGATGACGTTGCAAAACAAAATATTGTGATGTTGCCAAGCTGTAGTTTTTTCCCCCACTTAACGAAAACTAGAAAAGTCAATCTGATGTTAGATTGACAGTTCTTCTTTTTCATTGTTCCGTGCCTCGTAGGGCGTGAGTCAAGAATATTTATTTAAAAATAAAAGGCTTGTATGATAGGCTTGATTAATTCAATATAAATATTTATTCATGAAAAACTATGGATAAGATACAGGAAACAGTAACCAATCATTCTATATTCGAATTAACATTCAATTATTTTACATAGAAGAGGGTTAAATGACGAACTGTAGGTCCTTATACCTTATTCTGTGCTCTATAGGACCATCTTCAAGAGCACTGTAAGGGTTTACGCTAAAAGGAATCAATCACCTTCATACAAATTTAAATATTGTTTCTTTATACAATATCTATTATATTTATTATAATAAAAATAGAATTAAAAATAATATATTGACTTCGGTAGCTGGCCACGTGTAGGTGTGCTATTAGACTTTTTATATATAGCTGTGATAATCCACCAAAGCAAATTGAAGTAATGAAATTTAAAGTCAACATTTCTTTATCAACAACTGGAATGACCTGCTCAAAGTATCTGCTCCCTCTGCTAATAGTTTGAAGATTGCATGACAATTAGGTTAAGTCACTACCTGTCTGATTTTATATTGTATTTCAAAGTTTTACTTGTGTTAATAATGTATTTGTGTATTATAAAATAACTGTACCTAATTAAATCAATAATAGTTATTAGTGATTTTGAAAAGGTGAAAATAAAGTGAATTGGATAAAGATATACAAAAAAGGTAGAACGTGTCGCGGGACACACGGTAGGAACTTTAGTTCCTTTTAAGCAAAAGTTATGTAATACATCTGACGTTATAGATAAACAATTTGCATATTCTTTGGTGGTTGAGTAGTAAGCACACCAGACTCTCACGCGGTAGACCCGGGTTCGATTCCCCGCGATGAATTTTTTTTTATTGTTAATTTTATTTTTAAATAATCATTCTGCTTGATATTAATAACGACAACAGGTAGACGTTTGAAATATTTAGCAGAATATTCATTATTATAGATAATGGTACGGTACCCTCCATGAGGGAGTCCGACTGGCAACATCTACTTATAACAGCATCGTATATTTAAAAAAGGAAACCGTAGCATTCTACAAATTGGACATTCGTTTACCACAAAATTAGTGGAAATATAAAATTGAATTGTTAAATTTTTAATTTGAAGTTATATTACAGTTTATAGAAATTTTTATTTTCTAGATTTTTTCCTAAGTGGGTCGTAGAAAAAATATGCTGCTCGACTCGTGTGGATTGTCCATATCGCACTTGAACGCCTACGGCGTCGTGCTCCATCTTCGTCCTCGTGCGCACAAACTACAATTTCTTTCAAAATATGCCCTTTTACATTTAAAAACTACCTGCCAAATGTCAAATCAATTTATCCATCCATTTTAAAGTTATCGAATTAAAACATTCAAGTTTTCAAAATTTCAACACCCTGTATTTCGAAAAGTAGCTAGACCCCTTAATCGCGCAAAAAAAAATTATGGAAATAATAGTTAAAATTCATCCGAACAAATTCAAGTAGATCACTAGCACTGCCAATACCAGCTTTGCATAGAATTTCAATATAGCATCGGTGGTTCAGTGGTTAGAATGCTCGCATTGCACGCGGGCGGCCCGGGTTCGAATCCGGGCAGGAGCATATTTATTATTATGAATCGCTGCTTCGTAAACGAGAGAGAGACTAAGGAGGCACAAGCACGCAAAAGCGAGGCACATAACGAAGCAATGTAACATAACGTAGCGTAACGTAACGCGTAACGGTCAGATCTTTTGCGTCGCGACCCCTGGTCGCTCAAACATAACCTGGCGTAAAGAACTAAATTTCCAAAAATAAAACACAAGATTTCCACTACT
Source organism: Galerucella tenella (assembly GCA_910591685.1). Classification (NCBI taxonomy): domain Eukaryota; kingdom Metazoa; phylum Arthropoda; class Insecta; order Coleoptera; family Chrysomelidae; genus Galerucella; species Galerucella tenella. Next base: position 80,053 of record CAJUYH010000840.1, read on the forward strand.
CCACCACAAAATCATCACTATCTCTATCATCACTGTCAAAATTAATAATAAGTGGAGTCACATCCTGTCTATCGAATACTACTTCTCTATCCCACCAATCTTGTACAATTTTTTTTTGTGTTCTCTACTGTCTTTGACCAAATATCAGGAGTTACTTTTTCTTAAGACTTTTTCCATGCACCTAATGCTTGTTCTGTTGAAGAACCATCAGTTCCCACATGATCTCTATAAAATTTTTTAACTATTCCCCAAATATGTTCAATTGGGTTGAACATACAGTGGTAAGGGAAGTCTAAGCACTTTGTGGCCATACTTTTCAAATAATATGTCAGCTTCATATACTGTTGGTGGTTTATTCCTACAAAAATGTATATATTTAAACAAAATAAGTTATCTCAGTATAACCATAATATATTGAATAATGTTCATATCAAGTTACAGTTTAACTAATTTGAAGAAAGTATTTACAAAAGGAATATCATTTTGTATCAACCAGTTCTGTATATCAGCCTTTTTGGTAGCTGTTGTTGGTACTTTATTGATCACTGTCCTGTGATAACTTGCATTATCCATTACAATTGTGGCAGGTTCTTCCAAGTTCACTAAAAGTTTTCAAGGTTATGTGTTCCTCTGAAAAAATATTGTGGTAGTTAATTGTGAATAAAATAAAAAAGTGAATTCAATATACTCACTGTTTCCATACATTTCGTATATAACATTTCGGAAAGCATTTTGATCAAAGTTATCAATTTCAACAGTAGGTTTTATGCGTTGTTGTATCCTTTATAATAGTTCACTCTCATGTCCGCGTACACGTGCCTATCAATCGTCAGAGTCTTGTAGTCGAGCCTTGACAGGCAACACGGTCAATTGTCACTGTAACTAGCATATAG
>CAJUYH010000840.1:81045-95619 GCA_910591685.1 Galerucella tenella
ATTGTCCTCGCTACCTGCGGTTCACTATACAGGAATAATCTAGCGAAAGTTGCTTACTGAACACTTGTTTATATGAAAAGAAGCGCTTACAATTCTGTTTAATTCTTTGAATCACCCTGAAATGTTTCAGATACGTTTTTGAGTTTATAATGCGCTCTTCAGCGATCAATATAATAAAAGTACACTATAGGTAGGTATATAAAAGGCCACTCGTCAAAAAAAATTTCGAGGCTTGGCAATTGTAAACTTGGCCGATTATCAGGCAATCCTCACTAATGAGTATCTCAGCCAAAATTGTGTACTTGGTCGCCTCAATTATAGGAAAATGAAAGTTTTTATGACACTTTATTTGAGGAAGTTTTTCAATTTACGCGGCAATTTTTTCTACGTTGTATAAGATAAAAAATTGAAAAGGTGAAATCATTGGTATTCTAACCCGGGATATCGGGATACGGTAACATGTATAGTAGTTATGAATAAACGTTATTCTGTCTACAAAACAACTTGAATTGTTTGATTTCCATTACAGTTAACAAATAATATGGAATGAAAGCTAATCAAGAAATCTGATTCGGTGAACAAATAAAACTAAAAAAAAAATAACCCTCCACAAATTAAATTCCACTTGAACCGAAATTTGTACTTCAGACTACCTACCCTTGTAGAACCCGACAATCGCAACTGAAGGTCTGAAGGTCGCTCGTCAAGCACTACCATCTGGTTGAAAGATGGGTGAATGTAAAATAGGCCTGTTAATTTTAATTCTGCTTCAGATGTTAATATCGAATATTACTAGTATTTCATTTAAAACAAATATTTATTTTGGTTGATATATAGGTATTTTTATTATAATTAATTTGTTTCATTAAAATTTATAATATAGCAGAAATAGAAAAGTGTAAAGAATAAAAACCTAGAACAAAATAATTAGTTTCATGTTTGGTATTTTCGCCTTATTTTGTCAAAAGAACAACAATGGTCTTCAGATATTTATATAAATTTACTATTTTTCGCTTTCCAGGTGTAACTAAGGAAATAAATAGTAACTTTTGGAATAAATGGGTCAACAATGTAATTGAACCTATAAATGTATGCAAATATTGTGAAATTTTGTAATTTTCGTGCACTTGCAATAAATAACCTAATTCCTTAATTATAAGGGGGTAGAAATTATCGACCCATACTTTATTTAATATAAAATCATTTTTTCAAGAAAATTAAATACAATATCATGATTTTTTTCCTCATGAAATAATAAACAACATAATATTTCATGATTATGAAAATATATGAGAAAGTAATAGACAAGAAACTGAGACCACATATAGCAAGTATACAAGAAGAATCACAAAGTAAATTAAAAAATCAAACGAGCATACAGGATCACATTTTTACAGTTGAATTGTTAGAGCTTAAATAATAGAATACAAACACTTTGAAATAATACTATGTAATGTACAGGTCATGTGTAAACAAAAAAGAGATGAAGAAAACGAAAATGAATGTGTATAAAGCCATATTTAGACCAATCCTTACATATGGATGCGAATCAGGGGCGCTCACACTGTGGAAAAAGAGTTAAATTTATGCCGCAGAAATGAAGTATCTCAGAAGAATCAGAGGGGTGTCCGAAAAAAAAAGAAATACAAAACAGAAGACCTACCTGGAAAAAGAACCAATGCTGAAATTTCTTGAAAAACGACAACAGCTGAAATAGCTGGTTGGGGCATCTCCAAAGAATTAATGATAAGATGCTTGTCAAGCAAGTGTGGGAAGAGCTAGAAAAAGAGGAAGACCGAACCAAACTTGATATGGAGGAATAGAAGAAATACTTAATGAAGAAACTAGACACAAAATGGTTAGCGTGCAATAAGGCGCTAGCAAATAAAAAAAATAATGGGCAAAATTTGTTTACATACATTGAAAGTTATTGTTAACGATACAGACAATAAAATATACGCTACACCATTAAATTGTAACAGAGATTTTGATTATGTAAGTAACTATTGTAACTACACATTGAGTGGAAAGCAGAGTACCTAATATTTGAGGGTCGTTGTTAATAAAAACAGTTATTCAAATTTCATTTATCTTATATCTTACTATAAGTTTACATAAAACTCCGGTCAGCCCAACTGACCTCAGTGGAGACCTAATACTAATTATATATATTTAATACTTTCGTTTTATTGTGGATAAACATAATCTATCCAATATTATGAAAGTATTAATAAGGCTATTTCTTTAATGAGGTACTACAGCAGTAAAGATGGAAAATGCTAGAATAGAATACGGTTCAAAAATAAATATTAGAAACGATCGCCTTCAGCCAAAATATATGAACCTAGTCTACGTCTCATTGATTTCAAATATTTTACACGCTTTTGGGGTAAGGTTTGTCAAATCGTTGATATCCCACTACCAGAAATCACAAATTTTCTTGGGATATATTTAAATAAAATTTTACGTATTGAACAAGGGAACGAAACCCAGCAAACATTCAAAACATTATTGAGTGAACTTTAAAAACATCGTATGACTGGCCTAAAAGTTGGGTCGTTGTTTCTTTTACAAAATTTTGTATCCTACCAGCACCCGGCAGATGTGCACACGCCTAACCGGAAGATGATAGATGAAATAACACACCTCCCGCTTCAACCAGTATCGGTCTTCTACTCTCTTGAAACCTCTACAAACCATCAACATGTGCTGATAAATCATAAATTTTGTTGGGTGTCTAGAATCGAGGGTTGGCTAAGGTTACCAAATAAATATTGTAAAATACCGTAAATGTTTTTTTGATTATATTGGTTATGCAGAATCCATCAAAATAAAAAGCTCTTAATTTCAAATTATTTTTGAGCCATTATTTTTAATTTTCAAAATGTGCACCCCCAATTCTGCAAATATGTGAGAAAAGTATTTATGTTGAATGAATGTTGAAACGTAGCCTGTCGTCAATTGAGGCAAACATTAAAAAGCTGCTAAAGACAAAAGCTCTTTGTTTTATTGTTGTATGAAGAGATAATATACATGGTTGTATGTACCTTACACTGTTGATTTTTGAAAGGACATTGATAATTGTTCGAAAGCTTGTTGCTTGGAAAAAGAACCAACGCCGTAGGCGGAGGTCTGTTGCCTACAAGCGACAAGCTTGAGAAAGTTGTCATAAAATTTTTGAGCATTTATCAATGTCCGAGGGTAATTCGGATAGAAAATTGTTTGCTAATTATAGAAAATACGGAGCTAACACAATTTATTTAAAGGTGCAATTAACAAAGGAACAATTAAAAAATTAAATGTGACATTTCGATATATCAAATATTTGAAACTTCAAAATAGAAATAAAACAATATGTATCCATAGCAGCGTGGAAATTGCACATGGTCTGTTATCAGTGTAATGTTGACATGATTGGGTGAAATTGTTCATATTATAAAAAATGAGGAAATTTGATTGGCTCCTCAAACTGTCAAAGCTTGCCGCTTCAATAAACAAAATTTCAAATTGCTTGAAATTTTTTTGAAAAATACGGATTGAAAGCAAAATTTTTCCATATCTACTTTCATTATGTTATAGGGCATAAGATTTCTTGCAATTTTGAAGTTCACAATTTTTTTGTGCGAACCAAACTGAAAGAAATATCGCAAAATACTCCAAAAACGAGATCTCTATGTTGTGTTTGCAAGCTGCATCGTTAGCTCCAGAGAGAATTATGGAAAATTATTCCTTAACAGAAACATATTATATTTGTATCGTAACTTCCCCGGACTATAAAATCTTCAAAAAATTTTTCACTAGAAATAAATGCAATTAACTGGAAAATGATTGGTTAATCATATTCATTCAATAAGTCATGTGAAAATCCATTAAAAAGCAGACTAATTCGAGTCAAATGAACCACAACACTTGGTAAAGAATAAAAAACTTAAGTACTACAGTCATTAAAAGTTATTCGTACTCGTAATACTTCAAAACCATAAATAATAACAAAGAAGCAAACCAAACTTTTTCTTTTATGCTTCAACTGTTTTGCACCCTATCGTCAACATGTGTTCAAAATTACTAGTTTTGTTAAAGGTAACAAAAGCAGTGGTAGTAAAAGGCTTTAGGTGCAATGAACAGAAATGACTTTAGCAGATGTGGTATACTTATTATACCAAATGGTCATGTATTGACCTGAAACATATTTTCATTCTTAAAATAAAGTTGAATTGTGATTCTAGAAATAAAAAATGCACCAACTAAAAAATATAATGTTTATACAGTGTGTCCATGGATGGCGTATCATATGAGTAAAAAATTTTAGTTTTAGTGAAAAATGTCATTCTTGATAAAAAGTTTTGCTTGTACTGAAACCCCATAAAATGAAATAAAATTCAAGTTTTTCAAATCCCGTCTATTTTTTTAGGAATGACATTTTTCACAAATATTTAAATATTTTTCACCTATAGGATACCCCATCCGTTGACACACTGTATATAATCTTAAAGCCCTTCTACCACTTAATGGCGTAGGGCATGCTGCAGGCAGTTACCCTTCCTAGGCGAATTTTTCTCATTGTATCCTATTTTGCTTCTTACCATCTTCTTCCTGTTTTATCCAGTACTTTTTCTCAGTAATCCAGCCATTACCTCTTCCCCTTTTTGATTTTTTCCAATGTTTGCTTTCCATATTCTCTCAACTGGTCTTCCTTCATCCATACGTTCTGAAAGTCATTATCATTGTAGTTGTCTTCCTTCTATAAAGTCTAAGGTTGATTGTGTTCCTAGATCTTTTCTTATATCTACGCTTTTCATTTTATAACCTCTTGTTACACATTTAACTCTTCTTAAATATTTTTTCTCTGTCGCCTGTATTTTACTTATTTTGTCATGTTACACCCATGATCCGCATACATATGTGAGTATTAGTAGATGTATTGTTTAAAATACTTTATCAAATTCCGCTATCAAATGTGACACTTTACGTCACTCCTTGACGTTAGGTAACGTCACATTTTTCATAACCTTCATATAATCAGTTATGAAAAGTAGTTATGTATGGTTTATTTACGATAAAAAGACGATGACGTCATTTTTAGTTACTTTCCTGCTTATCAGAATAAATATTAATTTACCAACCGTAAATACAACTTATCCTCAACAGCCAGGGCAATTTACAGCTAACAGGTTGGCAAAACTTCAAAACGTTGTCAGATCAACTGGTAAAATTCCCCAGCATGTTTTGACGTTTATTGACATTCGATCATCGTTTAATGTTTACAAGTTTTTTGAGTGCTTTTGAATTCATTGCTTCTTTAAGATTAAAAAAAACATTTATTTTCATTATTAATTATTTAGGCAAATCTGCAGTGTGTAGATATAAAATACCGAAGCAGCTGAACAGTAAATGTCAAGAGATGGTAACATCTTTGTTGAGCTATTTTGAACGAGAATGCCGAAATGGGGGCCCGCTTATACTGCTGTCAGAGACGTAAGTAATAGTATTCGCTATTTGTATTCATTATTATTAATATTATTCTTACATATTTAAATGTAAATTTTTTAAATGTTTTTAATGTTAGGTTAGGTTAATTGAACTTGATATATTATTCTTTCATAAATTGAAGTTATTATATTGTAGAGAGTTGCAGAAGCTTTACAACTTAGCGTTACGATTGTTAACCGTATTGCCACCAAGAATATTAGAGATGAACAGCCTAAAAGCCCACCTAAAAAGAGACAACGCATGTTGTAACTAATAACGGGGAGATGCCAGAATAACTTGACTTCGGTTGGACATACTTTTAAAATTACTATATTACGGATTTATAACATGAATAGAACAAAGAATAAAATGTAATGACATTATTCGACACACGACATTCCTATCCCTATATGCTAGTTACAGTGACAATTGACCGTGTTGCCTGTCAAGGCTAACTAAAGGCTCGACTACAAGACTCTGACGATTGATAGGCACGTGTACGCGGACATGAGAGTGAACTATTATAAAGGATACAACAATCTCCCACACTATTTGAAATTAAAATGAAATAAAGTCATTGAACATAGTCGCCCAAGTATGTAGGTAGACGACGCATACGCTGTGGACGGTTCACCACATCAGGCACTGGTTGCGGAGTGACAACGTCTGCTGACATTGCAGGGGGCGGCTCTAAGGCTGCAACCTTTCCTTGCGGCTGTGGGGATGCAACATTCTCTTGCGGCTCTGGGGCTGCAACATTCTCTGGAGGCCTGACTTCCCTAATGGGCATGACTTCATTACGTTGTTGAACGATATTGGGTTGCGTAGGAATGACGGTTACCGTCGGATTCCATGTCGGCGAAGAGAAATCAGCTACTGGTCTAGCACGAGCTGGAGAGTAATCTTTTGGTGGACTTGCGAAGGAAACTCGACGTGTGACTTCTGATTGGCGAAGCTGGTCGACGTGGCGTTTTAGTGCATAGCCATCATCCAACTTCACTCTGTAGTGTAGTCTCCCAAATGTCTCTAAAATAACTCCTGACTTCCATGTCTCCTTCCCACAGGAGAACATTTTCACAAGAACCCTATCTCCCACACTAAACGATCTCAAGCAAGAGCGCAACGAAGGAGCTGAGGTTTTCTTCAAGACTGAAGGCTTGAACGGCTTGAGTAGATCTAATCTTGTGCGGATCTGTCGACCAAGATAGAGTTCTGCAGGTGTCTTATCGCACCGTAAAGGTGTAGCGCGATAGCGAAACAAAATTTCCTGGATTTTTGATTGCATTGATCCAATTTCGGACTTCATGGCATCCAGCTTTCGCTTCAAAAATTGAACGTAACGTTCAGCTTGACCATTTGTTTGAGGATGTCCAGGTGCAATTAGACGGCGAAGAATTCCATTCGTTTCACAGAATTTGACGAATTCGGAGCTGGTAAAAATTGTAGCGTTGTCGGACACAATTATTTCAGGCAAGCCATGGATACTAAAAATGTCTTTGAGGTATTCGATTGTAGAAGCTGAGGTCGGCGCAGTTTTTGACAATCTGATCTCTGGCCATTTCGATTTGGCGTCAATCAGAATGAAAATGTAATATCCATCTTTCGGGCCTGCGTAGTCGATATGAACACGTTGAAAATTTGACTTCGGTTCTTCCCACGGATGCAACGGTACAGCAGGTGGGGCAGAAGCAGTTGAAGCGCAAGCATCACAACTCTTTACGAACGACTCGATGTCACGATCAATGTTTTTCCAATAACAATATCTTCGAGACAGGCTTTTCATTTTCGACGTCTTGACGTGGGTGGCGTGAAGCTCTGACAGTACTGAAGCTTGAAGTGCGTCAGGAATCATGACTCGATTCCCTTTAAATATCACACCATCCTGTAAAGAATATTGTTCTTCTTGATTTTCGCCGCTTTTCAGCTGCTGAAGCAATTTTGATAGCTTATCATCTTGCGTCGTAGCAGCAGCGATGGTTTTTGCTGATATCACGTCGGTTGATATCTGATTAATACATTGCTGTTGAATGATGTCGTCTTCATTCAAAGCAGGTAAGTTTGACTGTAATGGAGCTCTCGAAAAATAATCAACATGGACGTTTTCTTCTGCTTTTTTGTGTTTGATGACGTAATCAAATCCACTCAAAATTGTGGCGTATCGTAGAAGTCGTGAAGCAGAAAGAACTGGCAGTTTGGCGTCCTGGTGAAAAATTCGACTCAACGGACTGTTATCAGTGACGAGAGTAAATTTTCTTGCAAACAGAAACATGTAAAACTTATTTACTCCGTATACGATAGCTAGAACTTCGCGATCCAATTGACTATAATTTCCTTCGGACACTGTTAGTGACCTGGAGGCGAAAGCTATTGGTCGTTCCTGGCCATTGACGACATGTGACAGGACAGCACCTATTCCAACAGGGCTGGCATCGCAGGTGAGTACAATTGGTAAATCTGGGTTGAACGGCATTAAAACGCGATCGCTAGCGATCTCTCTCTTCAAGCGAAGGAACGATTCTTGACATGATTTCGACCATTTGAACTTTGACTTCTTGCGGAGCAGGCATCTTAGAGGATATGTCAGAGATGAAAGATCTGGAATGAACTTAGCGTAGTAAGTAGCCATTCCCAAAAATCTTCTTACGTCTGCAGTATCACGTGGCTGTGGAGCATCTATGATTGCTCTCACTTTCTCAGGACATTTCTTGATGCTGTTGTGTTCGATCACGTATCCAAGGTACGTGATTGATGTCTTGAAAAATTGACATTTTTCACGGTTGAGATGTAGGTCATATTGACGTAGACGATTTAGACAGCTGATAAGGTTTGACAGACACTCTTCTTTATTTGATCCGTAGATAATGACATCGTCGAAGTATGCGGTTGTACCTTTCAATCCGGACAATATTTGATGTAGAATTCGATGGAATTCAGATGGTGCAGGCTTTATACCAAAGCTTAGACGTTTCATGGCGAAGACTCCTCTGTGTGTTGACATTGCCTGGATCATTTGACTTTCTTTATCAACTTGAACGTGGAGGTAGGCTTTGTACATGTCGAGTGTACAAAATACAGCTACCTTATAATCGACTGCTAAGCGGACTTTCCCATGTGCTTTAGGAATTGGAACCAACGGTGAACCCCAATCCGAATGATTCACTTGGTATATTATGTCGTTTGCGATTAATTCATCCAATTCTTTATCGACTGCATCGCGAAGTGCGAAAGGAACATCTCTGGCTTTTAAAAATACAGGTTTTGCATTGCTTTTCAATTTCAATGAGCAAGTAAAGTTTGGAATACATCCCACTTTTTGTTCAAAAATATCGGCAAACTCTTCCATAATTGACTCGGGGGTTATATCTACAGAATTGATAGATTTGACGAATATAGGATTGACTTTAGACATATCTAGACGTTTGAGATCAACATTTAATCGTCGTATCCATACTCTGCCTAAAATCGGACTGAGATGGTCAGGTACCACAAACAATAATTCATTTGACGTGTGGCCCTCGTACTTGACAGGAACAATAGCGTAACCAAGAGGTTTGAAAATACCATGGGTGTATGAGCGAAATCGTACATCAGTTTGTTTGACATCACCTTTGAAATTCAACTTCTCAAAGTCACGGCGTGGAAGTAAGGTGAACGCTGATCCTGAATCAACTTCGAATTGTTGATCATGTTCTGAGTTCAGACGTACTGACGTGAAGAATTTTGCAGCATCATTGGTTGAAATTTCCAGGTTGGACGAGAAAATGTCATATATTTTATTCACACCAACAAAGTCATCTAAAAAGTTTGATTCAGCTATGTCTTCAGGATCCAATTCGACATTTTTGACATGAGACTCATCTTGTCTCTTCATCAGGTACGACAAACAAACACTTTTGACGTGACCAGTTTTTGAACAGGCACTACAACGCAATTTTTCGCGCGGCACTCGACAATTGTTCGACTTATGGTTTGTTTTGCCACATCGAAGACAGTTCTGTTCGATTCCAAGCGCTTTAAAGTTTATTCGCGAATTTTGACGTGTATGTGATGGAGATCGATCACTTTGACGGAAACGTTGGGAACGGGACGTCGTTTGTCTGTTTTCAAAACGCGAGCGCGCACGTGAAATCCGATTGACGTCTGTATCGACCACAGTATTGACGGATGTATTTGACATTTCTCGACAATCGATTTTTGACGCTTCATACGCTACTGCCGATTCGACCACTCTTTCGTATGTTGCATCGGCTAATTGTAATAGTTTTTCCCGGATTCCATTGTCTTTTAGTCCACGGATGAACTGAGCTCGTAGGAACAGATTCGCGACGTTTCTTTCACATTGACACTCGAACTTACAGGTAGACGCTAGTTGACGTAGTTCAGCTGAATATTGGCTAATCGTCTCCTCTTCTTTTTGGTTTCTTGACAAAAAGCGATGTTGTTGCACGATTATGTTTGGAACTGGACACAAATGATCTTCCAACAGCTTGACAAGGGTGTCGTAGGTCATGGAACTTGGATCCGCCGGTGCCGTTAGTGAACACAGCACGGTGTGTAGTTGAGGACCTATGTGAAGTAGCAATTCTCTCACCCAGAGTTCTTTATTGTCCTTGATTCCCTTTAAATCGAACCAATTTTCTAGGCGCTTACGGTATTGACGAAACGTTTCTTTACTGCCGTCGAAATATTCGAAATTTGATACTACATTGACGTTGGGCTGAGTTGGCTGATTTGACTTTATGGCCTGGAGCATTTCCCCGTTTTGACGTAAAACTTCAGCCATTGTGGATAATATTGACTTTAAAAACTCTTCAGACTGCATGATTTGACGTGTTTGGACGTATTTTCGGTTGACGATTGAAAATAGATAGAACCAGAGCACGTGTACTTACAGTAGAGTGTGAATGTGTACGAACTCGTTGGTCTTCTTGACGGCACTTAAAATTTTTATCCTCGTCGCCACTTTGTTGTAACTAATAACGGGGAGATGCCAGAATAACTTGACTTCGGTTGGACATACTTTTAAAATTACTATATTACGGATTTATAACATGAATAGAACAAAGAATAAAATGTAATGACATTATTCGACACACGACATTCCTATCCCTATATGCTAGTTACAGTGACAATTGACCGTGTTGCCTGTCAAGGCTCGACTACAAGACTCTGACGATTGATAGGCACGTGTACGCGGACATGAGAGTGAACTATTATAAAGGATACAACAACGCATAAAACCTACTGTTGAAATTGATAACTTTGATCAAAATGCTTTCCGAAATGTTATATACGAAATGTATGGAAACAGTGAGTATATTGAATTCACTTTTTTATTTTATTCACAATTAACTACCACAATATTTTTTCAGAGGAACACATAACCTTGAAAACTTTTAGTGAACTTGGAAGAACCTGCCACATTTGTAATGGATAATGCAAGTTATCACAGGACAGTGATCAATAAAGTACCAACAACAGCTACCAAAAAGGCTGATATACAGAACTGGTTGATACAAAATGATATTCCTTTTGTAAATACTTTCTTCAAATTAGTTAAACTGTAACTTGATATGAACATTATTCAATATATTATGGTTATACTGAGATAACTTATTTTGTTTAAATATATACATTTTTGTAGGAATAAACCACCAACAGTATATGAAGCTGACATATTATTTGAAAAGTATGGCCACAAAGTGCTTAGACTTCCCTTACCACTGTATGTTCAACCCAATTGAACATATTTGGGGAATAGTTAAAAAATTTTATAGAGATCATGTGGGAACTGATGGTTCTTCAACAGAACAAGCATTAGGTGCATGGAAAAAGTCTTAAGAAAAAGTAACTCCTGATATTTGGTCAAAGACAGTAGAGAATACAAAAAAAAAATTGTACAAGATTGGTGGGATAGAGAAGTAGTATTCGATAGACAGGATGTGACTCCACTTATTATTAATTTTGACAGTGATGATAGAGATAGTGATGATTTTGTGGTGGAGTAGTGGAAATCTTGTGTTTTATTTTTGGAAATTTAGTTCTTTACGCCAGGTTATGTTTGAGCGACCAGGGGTCGCGACGCAAAAGATATGACCGTTACGCGTTACGTTACGCTACGTTATGTTACATTGCTTCGTTATGTGCCTCGCTTTTGCGTGCTTGTGCCTCCTTAGTCTCTCTCTCGTTTACGAAGCAGCGATTCATAATAATAAATATGCTCCTGCCCGGATTCGAACCCGGGCCGCCCGCGTGCAATGCGAGCATTCTAACCACTGAACCACCGATGCTATATTGAAATTCTATGCAAAGCTGGTATTGGCAGTGCTAGTGATCTACTTGAATTTGTTCGGATGAATTTTTACTATTATTTCCATAATTTTTTTTTGCGCGATTAAGGGGTCTAGCTACTTTTCGAAATACAGGGTGTTGAAATTTTGAAAACTTGAATGTTTTAATTCGATAACTTTAAAATGGATGGATAAATTGATTTGACATTTGGCAGGTGGTTTTTGAATGTAAAAGGGCATATTTTGAAAGAAATTGTAGTTTGTGCGCACGAGGACGAAGATGGAGCACGACGCCGTAGGCGTTCAAGTGCGATATGGACAATCCACACGAGTCGAGCAGCATATTTTTTCTACGACCCACTTAGGAAAAAATCTAGAAAATTAAAATTTCTATAAACTGTAATATAACTTCAAATTAAAAATTTAACAATTCAATTTTATATTTCCACTAATTTTGTGGTAAACGAATGTCCAATTTGTATAATGCTACGGTTTCCTTTTTTAAATATACGATGCTGTTATAAGTAGATGTTGCCAGTCGGACTCCCTCATGGAGGGTACCGTACCATTATCTATAATAATGAATATTCTGCTAAATATTTCAAACGTCTACCTGTTGTCGTTATTAATATCAAGCAGAATGATTATTTAAAAATAAAATTAACAATAAAAAAAATTCCTCGCGGGGAATCGAACCCGGGTCTACCGCGTGAGAGTCTGGTGTGCTTACTACTCAACCACCAAAGAATATGCAAATTGTTTATCTATAACGTCAGATGTATTACATAACTTTTGCTTAAAAGGAACTAAAGTTCCTACCGTGTGTCCCGCGACACGTTCTACCTTTTTTGTATATCTTTATCCAATTCACTTTATTTTCACCTTTTCAAAATCACTAATAACTATTATTGATTTAATTAGGTACAGTTATTTTATAATACACAACTTAAAACAAAAAACGGCCTGTTTTTTTTAATTCAATGAAGATTGCCAAATAACAGGGTGGACTGTTTTGAGTGGCCCACTCACAAAAAAGGAAAGTAAGTAGTTCTAAAATTATTGTGGAATTATTCCAGAGGAACATAAATGTTTAGATTAAAATAATTGTATCGTAATAACCAACCAGTTTACCTATTTGAAATAAAATGTATATTCCCAAGTTATTGTTTTCATTATTAACACAAGTAAAACTCTGAAATACAATATAAAATCAGACAGGTAAGGACTTAACCTAATTGTCATGCAATCTTCAAACTATTAGCAGAGGGAGCAGATACTTTGAGCAGGTCATTCCAGTTGTTGATAAAGAAATGTTGACTTTAAATTTCATTACTTCAATTTGCTTTGGTGGATTATCACAGCTATATATAAAAAGTCTAATAGCACACCTACACGTGGCCAGCTACCGAAGTCAATATATTATTTTTAATTATATTTTTATTATAATAAATATAATAGATATTGTATAAAGAAACAATATTTAAATTTGTATGAAGGTGATTGATTCCTTTTAGCGTAAACCCTTACAGTGCTCTTGAAGATGGTCCTATAGAGCACAGAATAAGGTATAAGGACCTACAGTTCGTCATTTAACCCTCTTCTATGTAAAATAATTGAATGTTAATTCGAATATAGAATGATTGGTTACTGTTTCCTGTATCTTATCCATAGTTTTTCATGAATAAATATTTATATTGAATTAATCAAGCCTATCATACAAGCCTTTTATTTTTAATTAAATATTCTTGACTCACGCCCTACGAGGCACGGAACAATGAAAAAGAAGAACTGTCAATCTAACATCAGATTGACTTTTCTAGTTTTCGTTAAGTGAGGGAAAAAACTACAGCTTGGCAACATCACAATATTTTGTTTTGCAACGTCATCGTCTTTTTGTCGGGGGTAATACCACAAGAGCTCAGATTTAGCCGGATATTTTTTGTGGTTGTTTTCGAATACTTACTTTCATTGGCAATTTAACGAGAGCTGTTCTGGCAAAATCACGAGAGCGTAGCTCGAGTGATTTTGCCTGAACAGATCGAGTTAAATTGCCAATGAAAATAAGCATGAGAAAACCACCGGAAAAAATATCCTGCTAAATCTGAGCTCGCGTGGTATTTGGTAAGACAATCCCATGAATAAAAAACTCAATTCAATTAAACTAAATTAAATTAAATTGATTCCATATGGAGGAATGAGTTTTCTTGGTATTTTCTGGAGTTGATTTTTCAATCTCCCTTACTATTTCTGCCTTGCAAATATTTCCAAATCTCGACATACTTTTTGGAATTGTTATATGCTGTTTAATTCATTCTGTTTTTGACATTTATAATTGTCAAATTGACGTGCATTGCTTGGTAAACAGACAGTACCTAAATGCTAGGGTTGCTACGGTAACGTAATTTATCCGATATTTTTATCCACTTGCAAACTCTCTTCCTTCCTATTTAGCCGACAGCAAACTACGATTTTTGTATTCACAAATGGGAATTATTATACATGAATGGGATTGTCGTAAATAAACCATATTAGCAAAGAATACACCAGCTGGTGCATTCTTTGGTATTAGCGTAATTGTAATTATTGCTAAAGTTCTGAATCTAGTGTTGTGTGTTGTATGGTTATGTACGAAAGCACCCTGGGGTCACGCATACTTTTCTTTTTTTGAAAACTCATTATAATGACTTTTTTCTCATTATAATGACTTTTTTCTCATTATAATGACATTTATATTTTCTAGGTTAGGTCTAACAAAGGTATTTTCGTATGTATGACATGAATCTTTTAAATGATATGGAGTATGGAGGAGTTCTTG
>CAJUYH010000840.1:95719-112965 GCA_910591685.1 Galerucella tenella
GTATGACATGAATCTTTTAAATGATATGGAGTATGGAGGAGTTCTTGCAAAGAAAGGATACTTCTCAACTTGTTCTGTTATGAAATCCAAAACTTCTGGCAAGGGAGTAAAATGTTTTTTTCTATAGAGTCCAAGAATTTTCAATATTCTCTTCACTGTTGATAAACTTATACTCTGTTTGTGATATAAATTCAAGAAAGCCGTAATTTCTTTATAACTAAGACTCAATAGAAAGTAATATGTAATATAACCATTTTTTTTATTTGATAGAAATTCTAATAAATTTAATTAATATAAATGATTTAAATAGAACAAAAATGATAATCCCAAAACATCACCTAAGAAAATATAAGCTCAAATATATAAGTCATTATAAAGAAAAAAAAATCTTTGTCATTATAATGAGAAAAAAGTCATTATAATGAGAAAAAAGTCATTATAATGAGATAAAAGTCATTATAATGAGTTTTCAAAAAAATAAAAGTGTGCGTGACACCTGGGTGCTTTCGTAGTTATGCAGTAGGTCTTAGCACTAGCTTATTTATGCACGCAGTTTTACCAACACCTATAAATAAACAGTCGTTATATACGGGGGAAATTTGAACACTTAATTTCGGTATTCCTTTATTTTCCAATCTGGCGTTGATTAATTTGTTCAGCACAACCAGTCAGAGGTTAGAAAGCCTCGGCACCTCAACCTTGATGCTATTGGTTGGTTGTACCGTTTATGTGAAGAGACCAATGACCCTTATTAGACTCATAACAGTCTTTTCACTTGGTTTTACTCGGAAAAATCCTCCCTTTGGATTCTCTAGTTCTAGGAGTCTGTATCTCCAATGAGACAGTGCTTCACATTATCACATTCAAAGATAAAGTGACCGGTGAGTACCTAATCCCGTCACTTTATTGATCTGGCCCTTGCTGAGGTCCATAGTTAGAATACTGTGGTTAGAATCTATAATAGCTGAAATGAATTTTTCATGTTACTTCCGTCATGAATCCATCTAAATCTGAATCAATATGACAACGTATAGGTACATTATAGTGCAATGCTTTTAATACCCAATGACTCCGAACTTGAAGAAAAAGAAATTGTAATTTTTATATATTTGTATATAGATTTATAAAAATATGGGACATTTGTTTACATGAAATTTGTGTTATATGTACATATGTATATAAGCTTGTGACGCATCCTAAGAATAATCATATTTCACAATTACAATACTGTGCAAAGTTCTCCTTTTTTCCCTCGTTTCTATTATTTTTTCTTACTTTTGTTGGGGAAGAACATTCTGTGGGTTTGTATTTCAATTTCTGGTACTCTAATCCCTTTAATTCTTCTGCTGTTAATTTACTTTCGAGAAATTTTTTATCTGCGAGTTCACTTTTACGGGGTTTTCTGTACGTCATCATTCTTTGTACGAATTTTCGGTGAATTTTACTTTCAGATTTTATAATTTCCTCTCTTGTATACGTATATTTCTCAAATACAGCTCTTTGTTTGAACCACAACCTCATATACTCGTTATTCATTAAAAATTTTATATTAACGGGTTCATTTTTGGCTTCATATGACGGCTTGAATCCCAAAAGATTTTTCTCGCGAGCTTTAGAAGAAATAATATTATCCTGTTTTCTAATCGGTACTGCGGGAGACCATTTTAGAGCCGCTTTATAAGATGATTTCGTTTTATTAAATGGAGCACTCATCACAACTGAAAGATATCATGTCACATTGACATAGCTCAAATTATCCTTTGAGCACAAAAAGCTAGTATGAACATGGAGTTCGATCTCCTTATAATATAGTCTCCATGACAAAAAGTAGGGAAGATAATTTCAAGATCAGGAGGAAAATAAGGGTCCTTGCATAATACAGATATAGTTTTCGCTTGCAGGGGCGTAGCATATAAATTTTAATATAGTAACTTAACAACCAACAAAAAATATGAAAAATTCGACTACTATTTTTGCTAGGAATAAAAAAATACCTTTAGGTATACTATCAGTCTCATCTCTAACAAAATTGACTGAAATTTCAGTAAATAAACACAATTTTGTTAATTTATCATTAATTAAACAGCAAGGACAATGCCAATAAAATAAGTATCTCAGGAATTATCGAACAGTTCACACCATGGAAAAATTTACAGTGAAGGTGATAAGTTATTACATCTATTGAATTAAATTAAGCCACAGAAATGCATTATTTCTTTTTATTCAAAGTTCTTTGTTTTTCAGCATGAATAACAACTTCATCTTCTACAGAAAGACCTTTACGTCTTCTAATTTCTTTTCTCAACCGGCTGGCCCTTAATGCAGATTCCACATTAATTTCTGTATCTTCTTCATCATCATCTTCAACTGGTTCATAAAAGGGATCACCATCAATTATTTCATAATGACTATACCTGAAATTCAAAACAGAAAGTTAAAGTAATTTTTTGTGTGATGTGAAAATAGTAGTTTACCTAACTAGTGCGGAAAGTGATACTTTTCCGCACGCTATTGCAGATGGCCGAACGACGCTTTAGCGGAGTTCGGCCAGCAATCGCGTGCGGAAAAGTCACTTTACGCACGTGTTAGGTACACTATTTTTTCTTCTATGGATAAATTATCTCTTAGAAAAAGCTGCGACGGTAAAATTGGTTTTGATAACGTAGAGTATTGACTGACGATTATTTTTTTATTTGTTGCTATGTTGATTCAAAGTGACAGATGAGAAATGTCAGATATTTATTATTATTTGACAATCATTTGATGAGGCTTATACCAGCCATTAAAAAATTATTGAAGCGTACGCGTTCCTCTTTATTGAAAATTATAGCAGAATTCTAATAAATTTCTTAATTTTTCAGTCATTTGGTAAACTTGGATATACAAAATACATATTTTGAATATTCAAATGTCAGTATATTCCTCAAATGTCAATAAATTTACTTTCCGCACTAGTGCGGAAAAGTGACTCTTACCGCACGCTTTTTAGTGCGGAAAAGATTCACTTTCCGCACGTTAGTAGAAAAAATTATTAATATTTCAACTCATTCTTTTTGATGATTGTTAATAGTTATTTTCAAGCAATAAAGTTGAGCAAAAGCTTACCGCAATGTAGGATTTGCTTGCCCAGATGTAGTTTTTCGAATATCACTAGCAAAGTCACGACTTTCAATAACAGGGATCTGTGCTTTGACCAGAAATACTCTTTCTTCATCATCCATACCAACACTGTCAATAATTTTTCCATGTCGTTTATTCACAACAGTGTAAACTTTGCCTAATATACTGGGATTAACTTGAATTTCAGTAACATATATAGGCTCCATTAAACGTTGCTCCTGCTTCTCCAAAGCTTTTTTAAATAGCTCACGAATGTTGGACTCAATTGCAGATGTCGTTTGAGGTGATATGTCTTCTAATTTTATGTCTATATTGAGTTCAAATTTGGTGACTATAAATACACAATTACTTAAAGGTTCTTCACATAATGGCCCAGCCTTACAAATGTTATTGAAAGCTTTGATAATACAATGATCAAATAACGATCTTTTATCATGAACATTTAATTCAAAAAATATATTGTGATTATAACTGTTAGTAAAATTCATCAAAAGGTTTATAAATATATCAGATTGACCAACACTCCAGATCTTCTTATGCATAGTTTCCCAGGGTGAGTGAGAAAAAGCTGCTTCTAACTGACTCATAGCATGAGTTAGAGATCTTTTTGTTACATTACTCTTAAATAATTTTTCTATTATTTCACCATTAGTACTTAGATTATCAAATGATTGTTTTGCAATATCAATAAAACTTTTATATTGATGTTCTTCAACCATTTTCAATATATCATGATTATTTTTAATGGCCTCTAAAATAATAGCAGGAAGAGAAACTGCAATAACTGACAAAGAAAAATGTGGGGTATCCAAAGTAACATTATTTTCAACATCTTGTGTAAAATTAGCATCTTTTTCTACAATAGTTTCCCTCAAAGAGACCATTGGACTAGAAACATGTATATCAACATTAGCAAATTTATTTTTTAAATCCTCTATGCATTTATCCAAGTGTACATCTCCCGCAGTAAGAAGTACAAGTTCCCCAGATTCTTGTATAATAACTTCTACACAAGAATCACTTTGTAACAAAAACTTTAATCCTTGACGAAGCAAGGTCAATTCCTTAGGATTGATGGGTTCAATGGCATGTCTAACAACTGGATCCAACCTTGTATGTTCTATTAAAGGAATTACATTTAAATGTGATGACAAAGTGGCTGTTCTAATGACACATGATTCTAAACATCCAATTCCACATAAGTTACCTGCAGGAATGGAATCTACAAGTGTTAGTTCTCTTCCAAAAAGCATATATAACTCCTTAATGATAACTTTACTAACATTTGTATTCTTTTTTACAAAATTGTCAGGATCTCTTTCAATTTCAATATGATCTGGCAGATATGATCCATTAAGAACAAACATCTCTTGACCTACATGAAGATTTCCAGTGAAAACTCTAGCTAGAGCTATAACAGCAACATCACCATTGCCATTGCTAGAATTTTCTGAATTTGGATTGGGAGCTGATGGTGCCACTTCAGTTTTCACAATTGATTTTTCCACTTCACACTTCACTATTGTTTTCTCAGTTCTTGGTACAAATGCTTTAGGTTTATTTTGTGAAAGATTTTTTTTACTTATACAAAACATTTTGGATATATAAGATATTGAAGTAACATCAGTTTTGGTTGAAATGTCTTCAAAATTAGGTCTCACATTTTCAATGCATTTACTAAGGTATTGATCTTCACAAAATCTGTTAATAGACAGTAGATATTCAATTTTGTCACTTCCAATACTGATAGGTGAAGGTATTTGTCTTAAGCATTGTAATAAAAGTGTTGATGCTAAAGGCTTCCAAGCTTGTAATATTGCTCGGACTTGGACTTTTGGATCATTGTGAGTCATATCTCGAGTTATAGCTGTAATATTCAATTTTTCCAAGATTTTGCTAGTTTTGTCTTTCTCCATTCTTATTATAAGACTTTCGTAGATGTGAACAATAGTCTTTAAGCAAAACTGAATAAATAAATTACATTTTTTCTTATCTATAGCACCTATTTTAATTTCCCTTGTTGAACTAACATAACAATCAAAATTCCACATTTTTTTATTAAGAGTATCAACAGTTTCATTTTTAACTAAATTGACAAATAATCTAGATATCTGTTTGGTAGTAAATCCCCATCCATCAACAGCACTTGCAAATACAACATTACCACTATCTGGACTAAACAACAATCCCGTATCTTCAATATCTACTTCACTACTACTAAATTCATATTGATACAATTCAGCTATAGTTGCATTACAATCTTCAATAACTCTTAAAATACACTGAAATATTTCATCTATGGTCTTTTTGAGTTCCACTATTAATCTATCAAATTTGTTCAACACTAATATCATGTGTGCATGTTCTTTGAAGGCATTCTTAATGGATTCTCTTGTTTGGACACAAACACCTTCCACAAGGTCTACTAAAATAATAGCTCCATCACAAACTCTGAGAGCTGCTCCAACTTCAGTTGAAAAGTCTATATGTCCTGGAGTGTCGATCAGATTTAATAAAATTTTTTTGTATTTATTGTCTTCATCATCGTGTACCAAGTTTAAAAGTGAAACTGCACTACTCTTCATTGTAATTCCCCTTTGTTGTTCATCTGGTCGATCATCTAAGTAACGAAGAAACCCAGCCATTCGCTTGCTAACCAAACGATTCGTAGCCAAAAGGGAATCAGCCACAGTTGTTTTTCCATGATCTACATGAGCTAATATACACACATTCCTAATACAATTTGGTTCATTCATACAAAAATGAATTTCTTCGATAGTGGGTTTTATAGAATTCATAATGTAACGTATTGCAACCACAGTTCACTCACTACAAAAAACACGTTTCAATTTCCTATTAAAATTATTATTTTTATCACATTATTCCCTGTTTTCAACACTAACATCACCTCACTGTCGTGTCTCTGTCAGAGAGTGACAGATACGGATATAAGGATATAACCCTAATTTTTCACCTTTTTCGTTATCGTTCTCAGCATAGATAAGTGAGAGAAGAAGGAATCATGGTGTTGCCAAGCTGACTGATTTTTAAGCAACTACTCTTAAAAGTGGCCATTGCAAGTCTTGTCTTTTATGGCTTGGACGGTGCTTGGACGTTGTCCAATAACCCTTTCGCACAACAGACGAATACTCACACTAAAAATAATGAAAATTGAAAATTCAAATACGGATATTTTATAGGACAAGACACTGGCAATGCCGTAATTAAAATTCACTGTCAAGTAGCTAGTAGCTGTCAAATTACTGTCAGGAAGTTTCAAGTCAAAATTTAATTGTTGACAAAAAGTATTGTAAATGTGAACTTATAATAAAAGCTAAACGCAAATAAATGGCAAGTGCACGTAAATATTGGAAGGCCATATGTACGTATAGATATATAGCTTGAATGAAAATTGAATTTAAAAAATCCAGCTACAATTTGAACCATTTTATTTATGTTCAGTTTAATCTACAACAATTTTCTTTGTACACTAGCCATGTTAATTAATTTCCGTTCATAATTTTGGGTTGTTGAAGTACAGATATTTCTGAAAGTCTAGATACGTCTATTAACAAAAATTCTAAACTTATACATAACATCAGTTGTATTCTATCACTGAATTCGATAATCTATACCCTAGTAAAGTGCCACATAAGTATGCTTTTAACGAAACTGGTTAAAATATTAATTAGTCTTTAAAACAAATTTCACTCAATTGGAACATTGGTTTACAAAGGTTTACAAAATTAATTTCTTGATCCTTTTTCATGAAGTTATCTGTTAATAATGACTTTATCTCTTCCTTATTTCCACTTTAGAGAGAGCTCTAAAAGTAAACTCAAATTTGAATTATGCTTAGTTTGATAAAAATATGCTTATTTACATTTTTGTATATTTAACTGATAATTAATATTTCTAGCAATGCAAGACCACAATGATATATAACGGCCAACATACCCAAGTATATCATCTTTAACTAAAATGGATGATTCCAAACAGATGGGTGATAAAGCTACTGTTAAGGTATACAATTTCAGTAAATGTCTATAATAGTAATTTTTTGGTAAATTCTTTGAATGTCAAGTAGAGTGCTGGGTGAATAATGACCATATTTATGTTGAAAGTAAAATGGAAATGAATTAATATTGTGAATATAATATATGTTAATTAAATTCACAAAAACTATATAGATAGATAGATCTTTATTGTTCTTTCGTATGAGGATACATGAACAAAAACTATATGCAATAAAGGACATTTTTTATGGAACAATATACCTTATACATCTTTTTAGGTCCATTTACCAAATGGAGGATTTAATGTCATCAGATATAGTGATACAGTTGAAATCAAAGGAATAATTCAAACTGTAACTGAAAGGTTGGCAACAGGAGAAAGATACTATAATGGTCTTTATGCTTTGAGACTGTCTAGGGCATCCTTAACAGAGGTATGTCATTTGAAGATTTTTTACGGGATATGATGTTTAACAGATTTTATTTTAGATACATTGGCTACATCGAGACACCACAATGAAACAAGTTCACGAAAAATACTTAACAAAGCACCCCAACTCAGAATGGAGATATGATCTAAGAATTCGTTATCTACCTTCCAGTCTCAATGAGTTGTATGATAAAGATAAAATTACCTTTTATTACTATTATGATCAGGTAAGAAAAACACTTTTTACCTATTTCAACACTTTGCCAGTAGTTGCCTTCACATTCACCAAATGTCATTGGTTTCAATATCTTTTAGGTTCGTAGTGATTATCATACAGAGTTTCACAAAAAAATTGATCAAGATACAGCAATTCAATTGTGCTCTTTGGAGATTCAAAAATATTTGAAAGATAGACCCCAAAATGTTTCTGACAAAAAAATTAATTTAGAATATTTAGAAAAAGAAGTAGGAATGCAGAAGTTCCTTCCTAACGGTATATTAGAAAAGATAAAATGGAAATCGTTACGAAAGTCTATACAAATTCAATTGAAAAAATTGTCTCACCTTTCTGATGTTGAAAGTGTATTGAAATATTTCGAAACCCTTAGAAATCACATTAATTTTGATGAGGAGAGATTCAGAGTAGATTTTGGAGCGAATTTTACTGTACCAGTGGAGCTGGTCATTGGTCCATCAATTGGAATATCTCATACAGCGAATTCTAAAAAAATAGCAGATTTTGATCAGATTACTGCTATCCAAATACAGGTCAATGATCATGGTGACAACAACAAAGCTGTCTTACAACTAAAAATTGCTGGATCTCAAGACTTTGTATTTTTCTCATGCACTAATTTGGACATAGCTGAAAGTCTTGCTGATTTATTGGATGGCTATTGCAGATTACATTCTCATTCCCATAAGTCAATTTGGAATCAAAAAGGTAATTTCTATTTCTATTTGCAATTAAAAGATTTTGAAATAAAGTAAAGTAGGTTTTGGTTCTATAATTGAAATGTTATTGAGATAATTGTAACTGTAAATTCGAGTGTAAATTTAGCTATTTTAAGATTGCATTTTACATGGATGAAAAAGCCTATATTCAAGTCTTAACATTTTTAGATACCAAAGATTATATTTCAATAAAATCACAATGTTCTGAAACAGACAGCTACACTACAAGAACAATGTTGTCTGAAGACTATGCAGAAATCGTAGAAGAAGGAGACTACTCTATACCTGCAGGTATTTAATACATTATCACAAAGTAGTTCAAATGTACTCCATTTGTATATCATGTAAACTGCAGTTTTCACATATAATTTGAAACATTTCCATGCAGTAGTACAAATGAGATGAGGATAGTTAGCTGAAAATAGGTACACATATTCATTATTTAATTATTTTTTAGTAAAAAACTATGAACTTATCAGAAGTCAGATAGAACTACAGGATATCTTGGGAGAAGGTCAGTTCGGAGATGTTCATAAAGGCATTTTTAAAACTTCAGATAACGTTTGCATTCCAATTGCTGTTAAAACTTGTAAAGGAGACGCTGATCTTGCTACTACAGAAAAGTTCTTAGAAGAAGCATGTAAGTTTTATGTTTTAATTATTTTATTTTAGTAAATTTGAATGGTTTAAATCTGCTCCTTCACTCTACCTTCAGTGTGT
Source organism: Galerucella tenella (assembly GCA_910591685.1). NCBI lineage: Eukaryota > Metazoa > Arthropoda > Insecta > Coleoptera > Chrysomelidae > Galerucella > Galerucella tenella. Next base: position 104,960 of record CAJUYH010000840.1, read on the forward strand.
AGCGTTCACACAGGCAAGTACCAAAGCATTTTTCAAACTTTCAAGAGCATCTTCCTATCCCACAAAAATACTGCAATATGCACTAACTCCCTTTCCTCCATTCAGTCAATCAAGTCAATCTTCACTGACCACCCAATTGTCCAGAACATACACGACATCTATCAAACTCTTGTTGCTCAAGATATAACAATCTCTCTCATCTGGCTTCCATCTCACATCGGAATTGATGGTAACGAAACTGCGAACCTCCACTCGAAAGAAGCTACCACTAATAACAACCCAACACACATTGTCCAAGTCGCAACCGACCTAAAGATCCACTTCAAAACATTACACATCATTCTTGGCGACACTTCTCCTCTCTCCCTTAACTTTTTAACCTGGAGAGAGACTACTATAATCAGAAGAATTCGAATCAGCCATACCAAACTCACACACGGATATCTGATGTCTTCAGGAAATAGTCCCATTTGCCATAGCTGTAGTGATATTGTGACCGTTAAGCACATATTAACAGGCTGCATATAATTTTCTGATACATATCAACAATTTGATCTAATCTCAAGGAAATGCTCCACTGCCCTACCGAAATCAAGAAAGTTTTACAGTTCCTGAAAGCTACTAATCTATACTGTAAAATCTAATTTAAAATTTGTAATAATTATATGTAAATATTTGTATCTATTTTTTCTGTGCCAATGACCGTTAAGCTAAAATAATTTTTTTTTTCAATTGGCCTGTTTCCTTTGAAGATTCAAAAATAATCCAGCAGTGGCGGCACTTACTAGTGGAGTGTACATAAGTTTTGATTTTCCATTTTACAAGTATCTGTAGTGACAGTTGCAAACATTAAGGAATTCTTAACTACCAGTGTTCTCCAGAAATATTCAGTTTAAAAAGTTTTTAAATTAATTTTTGCAAAGAAGTATCAATATATTTTAATAAAATACCAAAAACAGGATAAAACTCCTTTAATAAACTATGCATTTATATAGTTAGGAGCTCTTTCAGAAAAAGTTGATTTGGTGTTAATTTTTTAGATATCATGCAACAATTTGATCATCAGCATATTATTAAATTGATCGGCCTGTGCTCAAAGTCTCCAGTATGGATAGTGATGGAACTTGCCAAATTTGGTGAGCTACGTTCTTATCTACAAAAAAATAAAAACAGATTAGATTTGTCAACACTGTTACTCTATGCATTCCAATTATCGACAGCTTTAAGTTATTTAGAATCCAAAAAGTATGTACACCGAGATATTGCCGCTAGAAACGTCCTCGTCAGCAATGACAGGTGTGTCAAATTGGCAGATTTCGGCTTGTCCAGGTGGATGGGAGACGACCAAAGCTACTATAAAGCTTCCAAAGGAAAGTTACCAATTAAGTGGATGAGTCCAGAAAGTATTAATTTTAGAAGATTTACAACAGCTAGTGACGTTTGGATGTTTGGTAAATATTTTTGTTTTAATTATCACACACATATACTTCTTAGTCGATAAATTAGTATTGCCTCTCACACAGCTCAAAAATTAGCTTCATTGTGAGATATGAGTTACAAAATGAAAGAATGACTTTGAAAACATAATTTTAGGAGATTTACAACAACCAGTGATCTCTGAATGTTTGGTAAGTGCCGTTTTTTGAATTACCGTATGGGCAGACTGGTATTTCTTAGTTATTGGTCTCATTGCGACATATTGGATGCGAGTATGTGAATACTTATTCATTTCAATTTTGATGTAACTATCAGAATCTGCGTAGTTTCACGTATTCCATACTTCATCTGTCCTTGTAGGTTTTATTTTGGACATTTCCTTCCATTGCCACGTTAATCAACTAAACATGTCCTTGAAAAGTCGTTGGAAGACAACCCGTTGAGTAAAAGCAAAATTTCATGTAAAATACATCAACTCAAGTGGTCTAGTATAGTAATATGTAAAATGTTTATATTTTAGGTGTATGTATCTGGGAAATTCTAATGTTCGGTATCAAACCATTCCAAGGAGTAAAAAATAATGACGTTATAGGAAAAATAGAAAATGGCGAACGTCTAGCTCTACCACTAAATTGTCCTCCACGTTTATACTCTCTTATGTCACAATGTTGGTCGTACGAACCAAGCAAAAGACCCAATTTTAAGGATATCAAAGAAATACTCCAGGAAATTTTATTTGAAGAAAGAAGCGTACAACAAGATACTTTAAGGAGAGAAAACAGAAAAATGGCAGCGATGTCCTGGGGACCGAACGATGACTTTTTACCACCTCCAAAACCTAGTCGATATCCTATGCATGGTTGGTAACATTTTTTCTATTAGTTCCCATCAAAACTTCCACCTTAATTTTAATTTTTTGTTTATCAATAACTAAGTTTAGTTCCTGAACCAAGTCTCAGAAGAGGCTTGTAGTTGTTTAAAACCTATCCCTTGAAGGAATCTTGGGATAACCATGGGCTTAGGTTTCTACAATTCTTTGTCTTCTTATCTTTTATCAATATGGAACGGATCACACTTGAGTATGGCGGGAATTTCCGCTTGACGATTTTCCCAAACTTTCATTCTTAGTCCATACTATACTAGTCTAGTCCATTATACCATAACTTACGTGGTCTTCAACTTGCCTCATGTGTTCAGACCTCTGTTCACCTCTTCAATTTTTACCCATCTATTCCCTTAACGTTTAAATTTTTTTCTGTAGTAATATCACAAGAGAGTGAGAATAAATTGAAAATAATTTGACAGATTTTAGAAAACTTGTCAGGCGAGAGCCCGAAGAGTTTGAGTGGCTATTGGCAACAATCTTGGGAAAAGGACTGGAAAATTATTATCTAAATTATCGAACCCACGTGTGGTATTGACGTTACAATAAAAATAATTTTAATTTCAACAAATTTATATCACTGGACTCAATATAATGTATGTATGTATGTATTTTGGGGTGACATTCACTGAGACCTAAAAGATCTATTGTGTCCCCTTACTTCTACTCAGTTTCTGAGGAGAGTCTCAGAAACTAGTAGCTCGTTTAGTCCTATTTCCCGGAGGAATTTTAGGATGTCTGCAGGCTTCAATTTAGGTAAATGTTCCTCTTCTATCCAGTAATCTCCTAGGTGCTGTGCTCTAGGATTCTGGAGTACTGTGCAGTTGGAAAGTATGTGGATGGAGGTTTCTTCTTCCATTCCACAAAATCTACATTCTTCTTCCTCCACTATTTTGAGCTTTTTCAGGTACCCATTCAGGCGACAATGTCCCGTTAGGATCCCTGTTAAAACTCTTAGCGCAGTTTTACTTTGACTTATGCATTCATTTGATCTCAACAAGTTGTAGTCACCCAGAAGAGTCTTTGATTGTATAAGCCCTACTAGATCCTTCCAATGGTCAGATCTTCTCTTTTTCTCGGCTTTACTTACTTCTTCCAATATTACATTGGGGCTGATTCCGCAAAAGGGTTCAGGCCCCCAGAAAGGTATTTCAGTCCCCCACTTTGCTAGTTCATCTGCTATTTCATTTCCTTCTATTCCAGTGTGTCCTGGAATCTATAGTAGGGTGACTATATTGTTCTCGCCTAGTTCATTGAGTTTGTCTAGGCATTCCCACACCATTTTGGAACTGATTACACAACAGCTCAGTGCTTTAATGGCTGCTTGACTATCTGACATTATGATAATCCTTTGTCTTCTGTATCCTGTATCAATATTGAACTGGGCGCACTTTCTTATGGCGTGGATTTCCGCTTGAAAGATACTTGGGGTTTTTCCCAAGCTTTCAGAGTGTTTGGTTCCTGGCCCGAACACTCCTATCCCAGTTCCTTCTATTGCTTTTGAGCCGTCTGTGTACCATTGAATGGCATTCTTTCCAAGTCTGGTATTGGTATTTGGATCCCATTCTTTCTTGTTGTTTAATTCCGTAACGAATTTCTTTGAAAAGTTATATTTTTTCATCATACCGTCTTGTGGCATGTCCCAGGTTGTCTGATTTCTAAGAAGTGAGGAGGTGTTTTTTTTTCAATGATTCCCTCTCTACTTAGTCTGTATCTTGTTCTTTCTGCACCGCTTTCCACCACCAAATGTAGTGGGGTGAGGTTGAGAATCACTTCCATGGCTGCCGTTGGGCATGTTTTCATTGCTCCTGTAATGCATATACAGGCTAGTCTTTGAATTTTGGAGAGGTTTTCTCTCGTCGTCAATAGGCTAGTTCTACTACTCCACGCAATGGCTCCATAAGTGATGATTGGTCTCACTATGGCAGTGTACATCCAGCTTATGATTTTTGGGTTACAACCCCAGTTTCTTCCTGCCAGATATCTGCACACCATTAGAGCCATTTTTGCCTTGTATGTAATCTCCTTTTCGTGTTTGTTTCACAGGAGTTTACTGTCTAGAGTTAAACCTAGATACTTGACTTCTTGTCTCCATTCAATCTCGTTCCCATCAAGTTTTATAGTTTTGAGGTTGAGTTTTCTTTTCTTAGTGAAGGCTATCAATATGGTTTTAGTGGGGTTGATGCTAAGTTCCACTTGCCTACACCAGCTATTTGTATAGTTCAAACCCTTTTGTACAATATCACAAAGGGTGTTTTCGAATTTCCCCCTGGCTGCTATGATAATATCGTCGGCATATCCTTAGCAGGATACTCCGAGATCCGTCAAACCACACAGGAGTTCGTCAACCGCCAGACTCCACATTAATGGGGATGCTACTCCTCCTTGTGGGCATCCTCTGGTAGTGCAAATGGAGACAATGTCTTTGCTCGTCCTTGTCTCTGCTACTCTTGTGGTGAGCAGTTCCTACATCCATTTGGATGTTGTTCTGTCTACACCTCTTCTGGACTCAATATAAACTGAATGAGTTATTCAAATTAGGAAGCATTGAAGTTTTGAACATGAAAAATACAATTATTTTGAATGGAGGATTTTTCAATATTGTTTTGTTCTGATGTGTTGAAAGTTGATGATACTTCGTCACTCTCTCTGAGGTTATTGAATACATTTGAATGATGTTTATTGTCCAATTTCTTTGACAATGTAGTTGATCATGTGGAATGGTTGGTGATTTTAATTTTTTTAATATCGAGTCCAATCATCTTTGCAGATTCTTTTATCCAGTTAGACATTATGTTCACCCCAATTAGCATATTTTTGTACCATTCTGAAGAATATGGTTAATTCCAAGCATTTTGCTGAGTAATGTCTTGATGAATCGAACAGTACAAATATTAGGGTCCTGGGTATTTATAATAGTATTAACCATTTACTATCCGCACTTCTTTGTGCTCCCCCTTGCGTCGTTTTTTGGAAAATATATGGTTAAACTCTATTCTTGTAGTCAACGTTTCGTCTTTGAAATAATGCATTGAATATTGAGAACCTTCTCCACCACACCATGTCAATTCATATAAAGCAATATCATAGAATTTCTTAAAACCAGACGGTGTGTTTTAGTCATACAGTTTTATCATGTCCATGATTTCATTTTTGTTGAAACTTGTTTCCTTTTTTCCGGAAGTCTTCTCCATTATGTTTCATCATATTGAACCCATAGTCGTTCCAAATAACGTGTAATTTTGATCTGGCAACATTGGTAAACATTGTGATTGTCAAAGTCTTTCAATTTCTTTTTTTAGCCATGGATGTCTCATCGCTCCAAGAAGATCATCCTCCAGCTGTAGTTTCTCAAACTTACATAGTGGCGCAGAATCCTGAGGTTCTAGCTCATCTTATGAAGGAAAATGAATGCAGAGGTTTTAGCGCCGCAGGTTACACCACTCCAGCTTCGGTATTTAACACAGTAGCTGTAAACTTCCACAAAAAGGATAATATCGATCCTGTCCTCATAACAGAACCTATTCCTATAAAAAATCTCCAAAAACTCGATCCAGAGGTCCCCGAAACTCCGGAGTCCGATAAAAAAATGGGGACGATCGAAAGAACTTCTTCTCGCTCGAGTACGAGTAGCAATACTCCCAAAACGGGCTCGTTAGAGAGAACTTCTCATGAGTTATCGGGATCTCCTCAGTTAGGAAATTCCGTAGAACGTAATTCGATTTCGCAAAGCGTTTCGGGTGTCTTTAGTCCGAAACTTGGTTCTTTGGAACGAAAATCGCACGCGTCATCCAGAATGGGATCATTGGAACGACAACAAAAGTTCTCATCGAGAATGGGATCTCTGGATCGAAATACTCACATAAATTTACAATCCTGTAGCTTTGATATTAATAATATTCCCAACTTCCATCCAATTCCCGCTGTCAATCAATTTAATGATAAGTCAAAAATGACAGGAAGTCAATACTCCGAAGAAAATATTTACGATTTCGGCGGCGCCGATGTAAAAAGTTGCGCCCACAAACAGCCATTTTTTGTGCAAAAATATGTGCCTCAGGTTCGAAAGATGCACGAGAGTTTTGTCGTTTGAAACTAGCTTGGCTTGTGGAATGAGTAAAAGAGTTCACTGCTATTTTTTTTATCGGCATCACGATTGTTGTGACTTATTGAGCAAATAGTTAATTTTGTTTTATTTTTAACGGCACCAGTGGTAAAATGTTCTCTTGAATGGGTTTAACTTTGAAATTTGGAACGTTTTTGACTAATATGTGACTTCCTATGAATTACCCCTGAACATCTTATCTGTCAATACTATACGAGTTTATTTATGATAAAAAGACGATAAAGATGCAAACATTTCGTATAACAGAAAGGCTTTTTAATTGTTTATTGAAAATCGGAGGTGCCAGGAGAATGCATGACCTTCAAAATTGTGCTGGGGACTTAGAATTGCTTTGCTATTTGCCTCGTCACGAGCCGCGATTATTACAACCCAACTATCTGTTTTATTATTAGTCCTGTAAACGAAGGTGTCAACATGGGCAACTAGTCCAGCAAGAGCAATTTTTTTTTAATTTGCAGGTTATGGTAGGCACATTAAATTCCCAAAATATCAGGTACCTGACCATTGTGGAAGGGTAGGAAAATGGCTCTGAAATTCCAGAAAATCCGTTTTCCCGCAATATCTGCCGAGATTTGACCACTGGAGAATTTTTGTTCAGACGAAAAATAAAGAGCAGTTCCTTACCCAAAAAATGATCCCTAGCATTTTTTCGAAAAATTGGATAGTTTTCGAGATAAATGGCCCGAACGCCGACCCAAAATTGAGCTCCAGGCCAGGCCGGCTTATAGAGGGTATGACTTCCCCTAGTAAATTACTAATTTTTTAATAACTCGCGTGAAAATCAATATTTTTTAATGAATCAAAGTGCGGGTGAAAGAAGGGATCTGTGGCTACTAAGGCGTGCAAGACCAGGAAAGACAACCACCATTTGTTCCTGGAGAAGGTATCGTCTGTGGAAGTTCATCGCTTGTGTGGGAAGAGGTATTCGGTAATGAAGAATGGGAAAGTTATTTTCGCAATTTTAGCGTCTACTTCCAATCCTTTTCGCACACAATCATTCCTAGGATTGGTCTGTCCAATAAAAGCAGGCCAGGGTCTCAATTTTAAAGAAAGCGATAACTTTTTGACCCCGAGAGTGGGTAAGAGATCGATCATTTTCATGTTTCTTTTCATGGCCTTAATTATTTCGCGGTTGATAAAATGCAAGGTGGCGCTATCTACCATAGATGACTGGAGGCCTAAACATAGAAATTGGTGTATTTTCAGGGTCCCTCATCCCAGATTTTGGGCTAGAAGCGTCAGTTTTTAAGTTTCAGAGAACTGCGAACTTTTCAACCACCATTTTTGCAAAAAATATTGGTGTAACGAAAGAAATTGTGAGGACAACTCTTGTAGGTAATGAACTGCTCTTCATTTTTTGTCCGAACAAAAATTCTCTAGGGATCGTAGTTCGGGAGATATCGGCGGAAAACGGATTTTCGGGATCTCTTATCCGACCCTCCCACATATTTCAGGCACCTGACATTTTGGGGGTTCAATGTACCCACTATTACCTGCAAATTGAAAAAAAAATTTTCCTTGCTGGACCAGATTCCCATGTTGACGGTATTTTTCGCCTTC
>CAJUYH010000840.1:113065-124823 GCA_910591685.1 Galerucella tenella
TTTCCTTGCTGGACCAGATTCCCATGTTGACGGTATTTTTCGCCTTCATTTATTGGACTATATAGATTTCACCCAATATCAGTAATTTTAAATACACATCAATTTTAAAACACAAAATAATACAGTTATGAAACGTTATACAGAGTATTTAATTTTTAAATCCAATGTGATATTACTCAAAGTATCTATTTACGAGTAGGACTCTGTATATTTTATGCACTGACATAGAATCTACATTAATCGTAATTTATCTTGTACATGATAAAAATTACCTCAATATCAAAAATGGGTTAGACTAATCCCCATAACTTGCTCCTCCCTTTGGTTTGGTTATTGCTTTAATTGCCATTTTTTATTATAAATTGTAAGATATAGCTTTTTTAAAAGCCTAGATTTTGATCAGTAGCCAGTGACAGAGGTAATAATGAAAGGTATAAATTATCCTTAGTGATTTAGTCAATAAAAGGGAATTTAATAACAAGAGGTCGGTCAATGTTATATTTTCCTAATACCGGTCGCCATAGGAAAAACACTTAAATTCACAGTATTTTAAATTGCGGACTAAATAGAACCATAGATTTTGTTCGGGCTATCTGTGCTTTATATCCACCATCAAATTTTGTTACAATACTCCGTCTCGATCGCGATTCTTAAATAATACTAAAATATTTAAGCAGAGAAGTCAAAAGCTGCAATAGAATCACGTTTTGGCATCAATAAAAATATACAAGTTTCGGTTTGGCTGAGATCACAAAGCACGTTGGCACACAACAAGATCAAAATAACTAAGAAAAACCACGTGTTATGCATAAAGAACTTGTTCACCTCAGGGTGACTGTCAAATGACGCCACGTGTACTTGCCTTACAGAACTAATTCAAGTTCTGTGTTATGCATTATGAGGCTCGAAAGATTTTTTTTATAAATATGTGCATGCTACTGCATTTTTACGTTTTCTGTGTTTGTGGTAATTTTAGACGTTTTTTTGGAATGCACAATCGTACATTTAAAAATTTTATTAATTCTAATATTGCCTGAGTCATTGTTTTAAGTAATACTTGGAATTTTTGTATAATTTTTTCAAAACAACAAATTACGTAATACTTTACTCGTTTAATATATTAGACCGTTTGTACGGAAGACATCTTGTGGTTGCGGTGACCGTTATCCACCTATTGGTTTATATAGGAACTATTAGAAGCTAACTGTAACTTAGATCTTGAACAGATGTACCTAAAGTTACGGCAACGGTATATTTCTTTTATTTTCTGGACTCATCCAGAGAACAAGGAAGATTTATTATTTATTTTTCGTGCCTTAGAAAATCTTACAGTGAACGAGGTCATATTTATTCTTTTTTCATGTTTTATCTTTCCTACCTGTATGAGTGTTTCGTTTTGTCTTATCTATTTTGTCACAAATTTCTAATCAATTTCTTTCAAGTTTGTAATTAATTTCAAAACATATGACAGAAAAACTGATGAGTACAAGGTATACTTTGGCAAGTTTATCTGAAACCGTGAAAGGAATGCAGTCGAAAACATTCGACATTGCCACGTTTAACTATGAAAAAGTTGAAGTACTGATTATGTAGTGATAATAATTATAAATGGGTCTTTTTATTATTAACAATATTAAAAATATGATTGACCGTTAATTTTATAATGTGCTTGTTTCCTTGGATTTATTCTATTAACATTATTTTCCAATTCATGAATATTAAAAGAGAACACTTTTCCAAATTTGTTATGGGCTTCTTAAAGCTCTGGCAACGTTGTACGAAAACCATAATGACCACACCCTCCGATTACATAATTGGTGATTTTTATCGACCAGCTGACTTCTTATTGGCAAGCGCGTGCGTATGTTCTTCCCTCTCACTTCGTCAATTGACTGATATTGATTTATCCAATTTATCCAGTGGCGTTGGTATTGTCATTTACCTTTGTAATTTCAGTTTTACTTGGTAAAGTAGGTACCGTACGCCATTTGTACGTTTGACAGATATACGCCATGTTTTTCCTCGCCTCTTACCGATGCCGCGTAGCTCCAGATAAACTTGCCAAACTATAAGTGTACATATCATTTTGTTTAGTAGGTACCTATTCATCACACCCTCCGCTGTGGTGAATAATTACTTGAAAAAAAACGTAGCTTACCGTTTCTGTTTCTAATTTGTTAATTGTTTTTAGTTGTAATTTGAAATGGTAGCTTAACAAGATTACGTTATAAATGTCACTGTTTCCTCCTTCACTATACGAGATCTAGGTACCCCTAAAAAAAAGAAATATACCGTTGCTGTAATCTTAGGTACTCCTCTCCAAGCTCTAAGCTACAATTTCCTTTTAAAATGTTCAGTTAGCTTCTATTAGCTTTTATAAAATCCAAAGGTGGACAACGGTAGCTGAAACCACAAGATATGACTTCCATTAAAACTGTCTATGGATTATTTTTCAATGTAAGTGCTAATCAAGAAGTAATCAAGATTTTTCAACTTTTAATGAACGACTGGAACAATTAAAGCCGCGAGATCTCTGTAACGACCTGTATAATAAGGAATTTGATCGCGTGAAATTAGTTCATTTTTGCACGATCCGTCTTTTTTTTTAATTTACCAATATTGTTATAATAGAAGTAGGTTGAAAATACGACTCGAGTGCCTTTTATAATTGAAAATTTGGGATTTTTGCAAAAATTTTATTAAAAATTAAAAGAATAAAATAAAATATAGTAAAGTCACAGTATATGAACGAACCATTATGCTATCTCGTGACGTCACACTGCCGAGCTCTCTGTGACCTACAACGACGTTCGGATGACTATAATCATCCGGCGGCCAGAGCTGTGCTGCGATCCAACCAAAGTGCAAGTGGTGAATTTGCGAATGGAATTATTTATTACAGTTTATATTTTTACGGCTTTTCGGTATTATTTTTATAGTTTATAAGCATTTTTTTGCAATGGATACCATTAAAAAGAAGAAATCGGGTGTGTGTAGTTTGTGAATGTAACAATAAATATTATAATTGTGATGAAAAATTTTACCGTTTTCCAAAGGGTTCAGAAAGGTGAGAAACTGTTTGTATTTTCATACGAAATGTATAATACTTTATTATTTGATCTTCATAATACATTTATGAGCCTTAGTTTCATGCATTGATTTAATTTGTTGTTTTTGTTTCAGAGCTAAAGTTTGGCTCGAAGCATGCGATAGGCCTAACTTGATGCCAAAAATAGAAACTCTATACAATAGTAGTCATCGTTTATGTGGTGCTCATTTTGAACCAGACATGATTATGCAACATCATCAAAGAAAATTTCTTTAAAAAAAGGCTATTCCAATTCCAATTTTGTGGTAATTTAATTAAAAAATGTTCGGAAATTCATACATGCAGCGTATGTGAGACGTATTCACAAGTGTATCAGAATTTAGACGATTCGTCTTTATACTGTTACTTTAGATCTTATGAAAATACGAATAAGGATACTTTTGGAAACTTGAATATGCCGCATGAAAATTTTGTAAAATACATCTCATTATTAGAAACATTATTCCAAATGAATTTTGAGAAAGTTGCTACGGAATATAATATTGTTGAATCACTTATAAATATTAGTCAAACAACAGAGTTTGTACATCCTTGTGTTGATTTTCCAATAAAATTTTTAATAAAACTTTTCTTCAGGGTACGACTATATTACACATTGAAATTTGTCAATAAAAATTTTAAAAAACATAACAAAATGAAAATTGTAATATGGAAAAACCAATAAATATTTTGTATAAGACTATTGTTTCTTAACTCATCAGTGTATTGTTCTACAATATTTAAGAAAAAACATTTAACACGTTCAAGTCATTTTAAAACGTATGCACCTACGCCTATGGTAAAATGAATCGTAAAACGATCCGTTCAAGGTTATCAAATGCTCTGGCAATTTATGAATGGAATTTATGAGAGATATACTACTGGTTGGTTCATATACTGTGGTAAAGTATCACAACAAACAAATTAATTCAACTTTGAATTAATACATATTAAAATCAATTTCAAGCATAATTATTAAAAGCGAAATTGAAACGATGTGCTTAAGCGTCAAATAAGTGATTTGGTCGCGCGAAATTTGTTAGTGTCTATAATATAAGAAGCTAAGTTTGAAATGAGATGTAGATGATGAAGAGGAAGTATTCTTATTATTTTTTCTTTTGTCAAATTTATTATTATTAGTATTAGGGTTTTTGTGTGTGATGCGAGAAGGAAAAAGAAGAAATCTACTACCAGTTATTAAGTCAGATGCTGCCTCCAATTTATCTCCAAGTTGGCTTTAATTATTCCAATCGACTTTGCGATTTTTTTATTTTCCAATATAATATCCATATCATAAAAGAAATTATTTTAAATAATAATAATTAACGAATAATAATGTGCGGGTAATGTTGTAATTTGTTTGTTTTTCAAGCTATGTAACTGTTAATAAATTATTTATAGGAAACGAGAAAGTCCAATGTACATATTTTGCAGTGTATTCCGTCTACTTATGAAGAACAATTGTTATTAGAAGATGGTAAATATGAAAACTCCACTTATTTTAATACCGAATTGAGAAAAAAACTTAAACAGCAGCAAGAGGAGTCGGAAGAAGATTCCAAGTGGTTGTCGGAATCGGAAATACATTTGGTAAATATAATTAATGTGGATTAAAAACTAGTTTTAGCCTGTAGTGTAAATCCAATAATGTTCCTACTCCTGACAAATCTAATTAAGAAAAATAAACTAAGTGGATAATACTTTAATAACTACCTAATTCTTTTTTATAGAAAAGGCTAAGTGTAAACCACGAACAAGATGTAACAGATAATGGCCTAATTAATCGACCCATTAGTTACCTAAATGTTGATGATTGTGAAAGAAATAGTGGCAGTCTACATGTAAATAAAGAAAACGAATTCCATAGTAGTACAGATTCCGTCAGTAGTCAGCTACATACTTCCATCGGTAATATTCCGACAAATCAGACCGAAGATAAAGACAATATATCGCAATGTGAATCTATAGTAAGCGAAACGGATAAAAAGGTTAGTTTCCATTTCTAACTTTAAAATATTGTCCTCATCTACTAGCCCCGTCCCACTGTATTTGGCCCAATCAGTATTACAGCGACATTAATAAAGCAATAGAAATATCTGCTGTATGACAATAGTTATTTACGTAATTAGTGGGATATGGACATTATTAACGCACGCATGTGAAGTTTGCACGACGAGGCCGTAGGTCGAGTCGTGTAATCTGTAATCACATAAGTATGTTAATAATTCCTATCACACGTGTTACGTACAAAATTTTATCTACAACCGTCTATTAGTATTATTAAAAGTACCTATATTATAAAATTTTTAAAAAAATTTCAATCCAACGTATATCTAATAATATTGACTTCAAACATAAGGTACTGTGTATCATATTTTGAGACCATAGCAACAAAGATAAACAAGGCTGTGGAAATAAAATAAATTAGTTCTGTCATTAAATTTTTAAAAGTTAAATGAACAAAAATCCATAAAAATGAATTCAAGCGAAGACAATCTCCTTTCGGAAATTGAAAATTCAGCTTCCAGTGTTATTTTAAATATTTAATTCTGGTATTAATATTTTTCTAGATTCTTATTATCGCACTAGTGCGGTAATATACGCCATTATGACACTGAAAATAGTGTCAAATCGTACCCGTTACATGTCAGTTATAGATAAAGTATATATTATGTTGTTCTGTATCTAGTTGTGTGTCAAATATTTTGTAATCTGGAAAATATTCTTCGAGAGTTCTGCTAAAAGATCAAATGATCTTCTCAACCTTGAAGGGTAAACCATCAGGAGTCCTATCAATTATGGAAACTTGTAATGGATGGGCTGTCAAGCAGACTCAAAGAGGAACTTGAAACCAATATGTTCGTTGACGTTGAGCTCCAATGAAACAAATAATGAGATTGAATGTCGTTAAAAAAAATTATGTTAAATACCGTATGTTCTTGCCTAACTAACCAATTAAATTTGGAGGTAAACTAAGCCAATCTTAAGAAAAACAAATTAATTTTGGCATAACTAGAAAAACAGAAAAAGCTATTTTAGGGCGCCACTAATTTTCTTTCCTAAAAGAAAATTAGAAATCAAATCAAATCAAAAGGTCAGCTAACTTTTAATCTGTTAAAAAAGAACTTACTACTACTACTACTACTAAATGTGCAGGCGAGCCTTGTCCTGGACAACTCAAGCCAAGGTTCCGACACTGAGGCCACTGGCGGGCCCATTGTGCCAATCCTGCTACCTAGTCATCCATGAAGCCGAGCCCTTCAATAAAGGCCACAACCTTTTTCAGTGGATGCCTGCTTGTGTCTCCAGGAGCCATGACAGTGACTCCGAAGAGTCGCCTGCGTAATACAGCCCAGTGTGGACACTCTAAGAGAACATGAACTGACGTTTCATCAGTCATGCCGCAACCCCTACATAGGGAACTTTCCTCTACTCCTAGATTGTAGAGGTGCTTCTTCATACAGCAGTGCCCTGTTAGGAGTCCTGCTATCTTCCTTAGCCTACTCCTTGGTAGTTCAGTGGCTGCCCTGGCGTGTCCATCAGTCCATCCCTTCAGTAGAAGTTTGGATTGTCTAGGACCCTGCAGAGCATTCCAATGAGCGAGGTGCTGATTCCTCAGCCACTTCTTCGTCTCCTTGCGTATTCTTTGTTTTGTTAGGCCCAGGGTCGGGCCCGGGCCGCAGAAAGGAGCTGCCGCCCCTTCCGCAGCCAGTGCATCCGCCATCTCGTTGCCTTCAAAACCAGAGTGGGCTGGAATCCATTCTAGCCGCACCACGTTCCGCCTTGCAAGATTAGCAAGTAGTTCTCGACATTCGTTAGCAAGTCCTGAGTTGCTGGTATACCCACTCAGGGCTTTAATTGCTGCCTGACTGTCGGAGTATATGGTTATGCGTCGATTCACATAACCTCTGTCTAGGTTTATCTGCGCACATTCCAAGATAGCATATATCTCGGCCTGATATGCAGATACACCCTCACCCAATGGTACACAAACCTGTGTTCTTGGGTTCCTGGAGTAAATTCCAGCCCCTGCTCTATCACCGGAGCATGAGCCATCTGTGTACCAGACGGTCCCATTAGGCTGTGTATTCCTCTCTTTTTCCCAAGACTCTCTATCCCGTATCATGGCCCTATATGGGGTAGCGAAGTAGTACTTACGCAGGCATTCATCAGCCGCTCGAGCCAGAACTGGAATATCTTCCAGGAGCCGGAGCTTCTTGACGTGCCTGCACTCTTCCCCTCTTCGCACGTATCCCAGCCGTTTCAAGCGCAGGAAAGCCCTCCCCGCCTCAGCCTCGATCACATGGTGAAGAGGCCGAAGACCAAGGATCACCTCCATCGCAACAGTTGGTGTAGTTCTCATGCAGCCAGTTGCCCCCAAACTGACCACCCTTTGAAGGCGTGCCAGTTGCGATCTAGCCGTGACCAAGGTTACCCTCGGCCACCAGACCAGAGCCGCATATGTGAGCATAGGCAGCATAATCACTCTATAGAACCATATGATCGTTTTGGGGGTCAGTCCCCACCTCGGACCAATGGCTCTCCTACAGGCCCAATACGTGTTTGTCACCTTGCTTAGGCGACTATCAAGATGAGCCTTCCATGTCAGTGATTTATCAAGGATCACTCCTAGATACTTCACCTGTTCAACCACCGGCAGTGGTACTCCATCAAGATTTAGACCCTCAGGTCTTATACCT
The DNA here is from genome assembly GCA_910591685.1 of Galerucella tenella. NCBI lineage: Eukaryota > Metazoa > Arthropoda > Insecta > Coleoptera > Chrysomelidae > Galerucella > Galerucella tenella. The sequence goes on from CAJUYH010000840.1 coordinate 120,854, forward strand.
CTCTTTTTGGTGAAAGCAACTATCTCAGCCTTGGCAGGATTAACTGCAAGTCCGTGTTCGTTACACCACCCATGTACCCTATTCAGAGCCCTTTGCATGAGGTCCCTGAGAACGGTAATGTGCCTTCCAACAACAAGGACAACGATATCATCGGCATACCCAATCGTTAGAAAGCCCTCACCGTTTAAAAGGGTTATTAGCTCGTCAATGACTAGGTTCCACAATGTGGGCGAAAGAACACCCCCTTGCGGACATCCCCTAGCGACGATTACTTTTGCCACATGGTCTTTCCATGTGGCCTCTACTGTACGGTTGCACAACATGGCCCCAAGCCAGTGAGTGATCATTGGCTCTATTCCATGATTTGCCGCAGCCCTACACATGGATCCTACAGGGGTGCTGTCAAACGCCCCTTGTATATCCAAGAAAGCTCCCAGGGCAGAACTTAAAGTTTCTTTATAATAAATAAAACTATCAAGATAACAAAAAAATGTACATAATTTCTATATTGATATCACAGTATATGAACGAACCAGTATGTTATCTCGTGACGTCACACTGCCGAGCTCTCTGTGACCTACAACGTCGTTCGGATGACTATATCATCCGGCGGCCAGTGCTGTGCTGCGATCCAATTAAAGTGCAAGTGGTGAATTTGCGAATAAAATTATTTATTACAGCTTATATTTTTACGGCTTTTCGGTATTATTTTAATAGTTTATAAGCATTTTTTTGCAATGGATACCACTAAAAATAAGAAATCGGGTAGTGTGTGTGTAGTTCGTGGATGTAACAATAAATATTATAATTGTGATGAAAAATTTCACCATTTTCCAAAGGATTCAGAAAGGTGAGAAACTGTTTGTATTTTCATACGAAATGTATAATACTTTACTATTTGATCTATATTACATTTATGAGCCTTAGTTTCATGCATTGATTTAATTTGTTGTTTTTGTTTCAAAGCTAATGTTTGGCTCGAAGCATGCGATAGGCCTGACTTGATGCCAAAAATAGAAACTCTATACAATAGTAGTCATCGTTTATGTGGTGCTCATTTTGAACCAGACATGATTATGCAACATCATCAAAGAAAACTTCTTTTAAAAAAGGCTATTCCAATTTTGTGGTTATTTAATTGAAAAATGTTCGGAAATTCATACATGCAGCGTATGTGAGACGTATTCACAAGTGTATCAGAATTTAGACGATTCGTCTTTATACTGTTACCTTAGATCTTATGAAAATACGAATAAGGATACTTTTGGAAACTTGAATATGCCGCATGAAAATTTTGTACAATACATCTCATTATTAGAAACATTATTCCAAATGAATTTTGAGAAAGTTGCTACGGAATATAATATTGTTGAATCACTTATAAATATTAGTCAAACAACAGAATTTGTACATCCTTGTGTTGATTTTCCAATAAAATATTTAATAAAACTTTTCTTCAGGGTACGACTATATTGCACATTAAAATTTGTCAATAAAAATTTTAAAAAACATAACAAAATGAAAATTGTAATATGGAAAAACCAATAAATATTTTGTATAAGACTATTGTTTTATTAACTCATCAGTGTACTGTTCTACAATATTTAAGAAAAAACATTTAACACTTTCAAGTCATTTTAAAACGTATGCACCTACGCCTATGGTAAAATGATCGTAAAACGATCCGTTCAAGGTTATCAAAAAAGCTCTGGCAATTTATGAATGAAATTTATGAGAGATATACTACTGGTTGGTTCATATACTGTGTTGATATTACAAAAAAGATGGGTTAATAACAATAAAAAAATACTTAGCACGCTAGAACTTTTGTTTGTGAAGATAAAGTTGTACTGTAACTATTGATGTAGGTACTACTGATGTATTCTTATGGACTGTTTACTCCATGGAACTGTATGCAGGAAACTTTATTCAGGAAACTTGTTACTCCAAAGGGACTTGTATCCCAGGAAACTTTTATTTTAGGAAACTGTATTCTGTATTCCAAAAACTGTTTGTTTGATACAGTAAATTGTATCCCAGGAACTTATTAGGTACTCCAAGAAATTGTAATTTTTTTCATTCGAAAGTACCCTCTACCTATGACAATTAAAACTAAATTCCACTGTTTTATAGTAGATGGAATTAATTCATCTACACTCTTTCTATTGACACTAATTTCGTTAAAATCGGTTGATTTAAACCAAAGTTATAGGTATTTATCCACAAACACTTTTCCCCACCCTTTATATGGAAAAATAGAATAAAAGGTACTTGAACAAATTTGTGCGAAATTTTGGCATTTTTTCAGTTTACTTATTTAACACTGGGTATAATTAAGCATATTTCACAAAAAACTGGTTTTAAAATTTTTTTACAGGTTACGCCCCCTAGCGGTTAACCTAGAAACTTGCAAATAATTTCAGCAATTTCTCTTGTTCACTTTTCCTAAGGAATTTTTTCTCCTAAAGCTTATTGGACCACCCGGTACATAATAATAATAATAAAAGTAAGAATTAAAGACATAATTTACAGATCTAATATCTATTTGAAATGTTTTTGTGATTGGGACCAACTAAATTGAACATGGGGATTATAAAAGTAGTACTTATATGTAGAAATTTTGAAATTTGGAGCAGAGAACATGTGATCTAACTTACTAACTTACTTACAATGTCATCTTATATCTCCACTAACGAGCAATATTTTTTTTCTGTATTTTAGGATTCAAGTCAAAATACGACAGCGAATCTCGATCGCACCCACGACCGTGTGTACGAATGTACAACAGATGTAGTCAGAGCAGTGATGACTCTCTCGCAGGGCGTCCAACAAGCTGCGGCCGACGATTATTTGGATCTAGTCAAAAAAGTAGGAATAGAACTCCGATCTTTGCTTAGCAGCGTCGATAACATAGTATCGTTCTTTCCGACGATAGTCCAAAGAGAAGTCGAAATGGCTCATAAAGTTTTGTCCAAAGATATGGCGGAATTGGTTAATGCCATGAAATTAGCGCAACAATATAGTAGTACCACTTTAGACGCCGAATACAGAAAGTTAGTAAATTATTGTTGATATTTTGAATGATTTTTCATGAAAAAAAATGTTGAGTGTGCAGTTTGATAACTATTTTTCGTGTTTTAAGGATGTGTATGTATATTTTTGGGTGAACAGGCACTAAGACCTGGATTATCTATTGACCAGCTCCTGAGTGAAGATATTTTAGACAGTTTAGGCAAGTTTTCTTATTCTATCTCGTAGTCTTCCAGGTGTTATAGTGCCTTGCATTCTGCAACTATGTGAATAGAGGTTTCTTTTTCATTTCACAGAATTTATATTCTTCCTTCTCTACTAGTTTGGGATTTGGGAAGCACAATTGGCATTTATAGGGAAGAGGAGGAAACAGCCTCCCACATTATCTCATTGGAGCTATAGACTCCTAGGATCAAGCAGCCAAGGAAGGATTTCCCCAAGGATTTAGTGAAAAGACTGTTGAGCTTGATAAGGGCTGCTGGTCTCTTCGCCTAAACTGTACAACCAAGAGTACAAAAAGCCTTAAGTCTGAGGTACCGAGATCTCGAAGCCTCTAATTGGTGACACCGAACCAATCAATCAATCAAGATACCAGTCAAAACTCTTGGTGCATTTTATGGATTGTTTCAGTCCTACTAGATCTATCCAATGGTCCGATATTTTCGTTTTTACTATTCCTCTTAATATTATATTGGTAGTGATACCGCAAAAGAGTTCCGGTCCTCAAAAAGGTGGTTCTTGTATTTTAGTGTGTCCTAGAACCCACAGCAGGATAACAATGTTGTTCCTACCTAGGTCAGTTTTTCTAGGTATTCCCAAACCAGTTTAGAACAGAACACAGTACTTTGATTGCTGCTTGAATATCTGACATGACAATAATCATTTTCTTTCTATATACAGGGTGTCCCATAACTAATGGACAATATAAGAACTGTAGAAA
>CAJUYH010000841.1:0-22677 GCA_910591685.1 Galerucella tenella
GGTGTATTCATTATTTCAATAAAGCAATATAGATGTTCGCAATGATAGAAAACATTCAAAAATCTCATGTTTTGAATGGTAGACCTTAACTGTCATTCTCCTCACTAGAAACCACTTTTTGTTGGCCACACTGACCTTAGACTGAACTCCTCTATTTTCGAGGATAGTTATAATTCACGATTCTTATCATAACTGGATCCAAAAGCTGGCAAAAATAAAGAAGAGCCTCGAGGATGCATTGATTATAGTCTGAGGAACACAGAAGATGCTGAACTAGCCAGAAAGAACTCATCAACATCATTATATTAGACTAGAATTGGAACTGCATTTCATTGGGCACTCCCTGTATACAAAATTCAGTCCGTTTTTACATTTTTGGTCGTTACAGATCAAATAGCACAACTTTTATTTGAAACTTCCTTTTGTATTCCTGTAATTAATGAAAATAAGTGGGGGTCAAAATATAATGAGACACCCTGTACATAAAAATGAAACTGTAACTTGTATCTCCTTCTTGTTCTATAATCAAATCAACCACAAAAATATCTATGGCTCGGCTAAAAAAAATGGGACGCACCTTTCTTTTTTCCAACGAAAAGTAAACAATCTTTATTCAATTAAAAATTCATATCATTCAAAAGAGTATTTATTTGGGATCAGGACAGATATTTCACCTCAACAATTTGTTATTTCAGGCATAAACAGGCAACAATAAAATTTCGCTCACCCCCTTTTCGAATTAAAAAACACAATAAGATCGGCAAGAGGGTCGAAACGTATAGATGCGCTATTTAACCCCTAAGGTGTATTATTTAAAATTTTCGGCAGCGGCTAAGCAGTATTGTATCAAACTTTTTAAAGCCAAATACAATTTTTTTTATATTTTAACTCCATCTAGCGGTTGCGGTAGGAACCACAAATATTTGAGTGCTAGAGCGTTAGATAGAGCAAAAAAAACTATTTCAAACGATCCTTAGTTGAAATTTTTGCAACGAGGCGTTACCGAGATATCAAATATTTTCGAAATTTATGTTTGTTTCATCCCCACCACTTTTGAAGAGTTAGAGGACAAAGTAATGAACCAAACTTACTCTTTATATACGTAAATTTGATATGCACGCATTTTCAATATACCTCAACTTAGCAAATGTCAGAGATAACCTATTTTTTGTAATTTATATTACAGGTATTATTTGGCCACCCGGTATAATTATTTTCTGTAATATTTCTTTCTTCGTAACTGATTTCTGCTGTAAACTAATAATTTGGAGAAAATCCATTTTTCTAAACAAAAGAAACACACATGAAATCTACATAAAAACATATCCTCTTGCTGGGTGTTTCCAATATTTAATATATTTTTAAAATTATTAAAAATGAAATATCCTATTCGAAAAATATTAAATAACAAAAACACTTCAGGCTTACTTTTTAATTAACAAAAATAGAAAATGGTGTTATAACATTTAAACTAAAGTAAAATAAACCGGCAAGGATATTTTTATAAAATCATCCTGTATAATAATTTTATATGTAGGAGATTTCCACTAACTACTTAAGACTTTAAAATCTAATATGATATTTATTCATATTCATATTCATATTATAATTCATTTCGTCCACCACTGTATATTTTAAATTCACATAAATACCTATACGTATTAAAACTCTCCGACCCTGACTCTGTATAAATTATTGAAAGCGTATTTAAGGTATTTATTTAGTAAGAAATCTAAATATAGAACTGCTACTGTAAACAGGCAGCAAAAAATGCCTTTGCAATCAACCTAGCAGGCTTTGTTTGTTCGCCTCTTCTGACAATTCGAACCAAATTTAGTAGGCTTAAAGCGGGCGGCCTAAGTCATCGTGCGTAATTATTTATAAACTTTTTAATTAAAATCGGGAATAAATAACCATAAAACAGTAAATTAGTAAATATTTATATCGAAATTGTTATTTTAAATAGTGTTGAGTGTTTTGAAGATAGTTATTTTACATAAGTGAGGATTTAATAGTACTTTTTTCCAATTTCAATTTCGGTATATGTGTACTCCCACTCGTAATAAAATGGACCCGTCCGTTTTCAACAATTGACTTTAACAAAAAACTGAAAAAGAGTGTAAGACATAATTAGTTTGAGCTGTACTACAAGATTTAACATGGAAATAAGGATAAAGGTGAATTCATACTTTTAATATTATATTGTTTTTAATGTAAAGAAATGTGCATACTTTTAAAACTTAGTGATACATTTTTTGATTGAAATTAAAGCAAATTTTTTACTTTTCAGCTCCACTACAAATATGGTAAAATAGAAAACTGCAATGGAGTGGTAAGTTTTTATACTTTATTTATTTCGAAGCATGTGAATTAAAACTTGGAGCATATAGGTACACTGATACAAATAATTGAAGAAATATTTTATGATTTTCTTGTACAGGGTGTAAAAATTAACTAGGTACCTAATCGGCTGTTTATTGGAAACAGTGTAACATTCGAACTTTCTATAAAAATATTATAATAAAAATGGTAAAAGTAAATGACAGGAAGTTATTTTTAAGGTTTTAAAAGGTCTGCTAGAGACACATTTCAAGAGCTCATCCATATCTCAAAAAATGTGGTTTTACGAAATCCAAACAAATGGGTTCAATAAAACTCTAAGTCCAAACCACAATAGTTTTATTTTGTCCATCAAAGGACAATTAAGCTGCTACTAGTTTCGGTACATTAATTACCATCATCAGGCTTCATGGAACATATATAGCCAATAAAAATTACCTATATGTTACTAGATACGATAATATTAAATTAATTCGTAAAATACTAATTGAATGTGGTAAGGAAAGAAAAAAGAAGAAAATTGGAAAAGAATAGAAACAAAGTAGTTTTAAAAAACAGGCAACAGGATATTCTTTTCCAATTTTCTTTTTTTTTTCTTCCCTCACCATATTCAATTAGTATTTTACATTCAACTCTTTAAAGGGGGGGTAAGCCTTATAGGAAAAAATCGTAGTACCTAAGTTTCATTTAGAAGTATTTTCGTTGTTCTACACTCTGCTGAAAATAGATTCAGATTAATTTGTAATCAAAAATATAAAACCGCAAATAATAATTTGTTGGTTAATGTAATCTGTGACGAACATTCTATTCATACCGATGTACAGATATGTTTTTGCACGATTTTATTGTTTCCAATTTCTTTTCAGTCTATAGGTATCGAAAAATTCAATCTGGTATTAACTCAACCCAACCCAACGGCAAACTGCAACTGATGCACATCTCAAAACCAGTTTTCTCCCCATTATTCCCCATTATAGCATTTTATCAGCTCGGTTACACCCATTTTTCTGTAATAATTGTTTAAAATATGGCATCCTACAATCAAAACCTCTTAATTGCTTTCGCTTTAATTAATATTTTAAAAAATCACATTCCGCTGATATTATTTTTAAATATCTTTTATCCTATTACAATACCATGTTCTCATGGAAAAAAGTGAAAATTTGCCCTTTTACATTTAAAAACAGCCTACCAAATGTCAAAACAATTTATCCATCAATTTTAAAGTTATCAAATTTAAATTTTCATAACATTAGCACCCCGTACTTCGAAAGGTGAATGAACTGGACCCCTCAATCCCTATATCATGTTGTCCAATTTTACGAGATCTATATGTTTATCCGGTTTATCATTTCTACCAAAGGAATACAATTGAATTTTTGGTAAATTTGTCCACGTCAAAACAACTCCAAATTTTTTTTGGTCGTTCTTCACCACTTGTATGTAGTATCCCAAGTAATATTAAGGAGGGATGGCTTTGAACTCCTTAAAAAGTGGTAATATTTAATAAAAGAAATGACAATCAATAATTGGATTTATCCTTCCCCTTCTTGAAAAATATCCAATACTTTATAACAAGCACATCAAGTTATCCAAGAAGGGGAAGGGTGAATCCAATTGTCATTTCAATTATTTAATATCACTTTTTTATGGGGGCCAAAAGCCTCCTTAATATTACTTGAGATACTACATACAAGTGGTAAAGAATGATAGAAAAAAAATTTAGAGCCGTTTCAACGTTATTTGAGAAATTTACCAAATTTTTCCGAGGTGTAAGTTCGTATGTAATAATTTCTCCAACATATGCGTACGATGATATTTTTTTAAGGGATCAATAATTGATTTATATGAATTTCCATAAAATGGATAATAATAAATATTTTTTAAAGGGTAATTGTTTGGAAGGATTGATTTATCAACAAAAATTTCCATCTACCAAAGGTGCACGATGAAATTGTTGATTTGTTTTTACAAATTTTTATAACGTGGGCGTACGTTGATATTTTTTCTATGGACCAATAATAAATTTGTGTGAGATACATTTTGTAAAGGGAGTTAATTTGTGAAAATTTCCATTCATCATAGGCGCACGATACATTTTTCAAAGGGGTTAATTTTTTTATGTATTCACTTTGATCAATAATTGGTTTCTATTGGAACTTTAGTTCTTTACGTCAGGGTACGTTTGAGCGACCAGGGGTCGCGAAGCAAAATATCTGACCGTTACGTGTTACGTTACACTACGTTATGTTACGTTGCTTCGTTATGTGCCTTGCTTGCGTGCTTGTGCTCTCTCCTTAGTCTCTCTCTCGTTTACGAAGCAGCGATTCATATGCTTCGGCCGAGAATCGAACCCGGGACGCCCGCGTGGAATGCGAGCATTCTACCACTGAACCACCGATGCTATATTAAAATTCTATGCAAAGCTGGTATTCGCAGTGCTGGTGATCTACTTGAATTTGTTCGGATAAATTTTTACTATTATTTCCATAATTTTTTTTCGCGATTAAGGGGTCTAGCACATTTACTTTTCGAAATACAGGGTGTTGAAATTTTGAAAACTTGAATGCTTTAATTCGATAAATTTAAAATGGATGGATAAATTGATTTGACATTTGGCAGGTTGTTTTTAAATGTAAAAGGGCATATTTTGAAAGAAATTGTAGTTTGTGCAACTAGTGTGGATATGATGGCCATATCGCACGACGCCGTAGGCGGAGTGCTCAATCGTTCCAGTTTTGCGTTCCGAACTAAATTATTTTCCTTCAAATGGATCTTTTTTGCTATCTTATATCTTATATTCTTATATTATTAAGAGATGAGGTTTTTTGAAGGTTTTTGATGTTTAAAACATACTTTCTGTTTTTCGTTATTTCATAAAATATGGTTAGTGATTTTTCTGTGGAAGTGGCTACTTATATCTTTTTAAGCACTTGGTATAGGTATAACAAAATCTTCCATCAGATAGCCAAAAATCCATCTGAAGAAAAAAAATTTAGTTCGGTACGCAACGCTGGAGCACCCTGTATATTTCTAAATATTTTCAAATTATAGTTGAATTGATATAAAAATATTTTTCATAAATTTTAAAATTTCTTTCAATACTTGTCCGGTCCCTGACTTTTGCCGAACTCTGTATAATTCAATTAAAAACGAATTCGCTTATAGTCATCTGGCAGGCGTTTTGTCAGGTTGAGTCAATGTCTTATAGGGTGGACTAAATTAAAAGTAATGCTTGAATTTTGTGGTAATACTGTTGGTATATAATTTTTTAAATTTCCCTCGATTATTTAGGTTGTATTTCTCGAATTTGATTATAGATTATAATCAGGAAGTATTTTCCAGATTTTTTCCTGTTTCCCCAATTCATTGCTCCACAAAAGCTTAAAAAGTTCATAAATTCATTGATTGTGTTTAAAAAAATTACGATTTTTGATCTGGGCCTGTGAATACTTACATTCAACGTACAGCGACATGATATGGAAAATGATTCTTGGACTATTCCCTACCTTCTGTGAAAAATTCGAGTGAATTCATGCTGGGCTTGAGCCAAAATCCTTAATTTCTTTATCCCTTTTTTTGTCTGGCTCTTGCAAAGAGTATTTATGCGGTGAACTGAAGGGATCAAATAATATCAAAATATAATGAGGACAAAATTCTAATAAATAAAACTCCAAAGTAAACATTATCATTGATTTATTCGGTTTTAAATGAATTTATTTTTCACAAATGGACCACCTGGTATGTTATTCATATACAAAACTATTTAAGTCGTTATCGAGTGTTAAAATCTGAAGAATCATTCAATCCGCATCAATAACATAGAAGACAAAATGGATTCTGACGGAATTATCTCTGCTAACTAATTTCTATGGACGCCGCATGATGGTTCTTGTAAGATGATTCGCAGCGGGGTGCCGCAAGAACCTATTCTGCGGCCGATCCATCAAACCATTGGCAGTTGTACTTAAAAAAATCGTCAAATCAAGTGCCTATCAAAGAAGTTTTATCAAATATGGTAAATGCAATTATAACTGAGCGTTATTCGAGTATTAAAAAGTCATCTATTTTAATTACATTTGTTTAAACAAATTTATACATTATTGGAAATAGCCCAAATAAACTTTTTCAATAGCTCAGGTTTGAAACATTTCATTACTTAACATTAACATATTTTTGGCAATAATATTTACATGTATATTGAAAAATTCTTATCCTACTATAGAACCAAACAAAATTTCAATGTTAAAATATTTTATTACTCAAGATATTCTCCTCTTAATTGGATACATTTATTAGAGCGAACCTGCAACGTCTCTAGACGTTCAAAAAAAATGTTTCTTTTTGCTCTGCAAACCAGACCTCCACAGCTTTTATTACCTCTCGTTGGGGGAATGTTCTAGTAATTCAAACCCTAAATCACGAATTTTTTGTATGGCAACAGGAGATTTGTGTGCAGGGGCGTTGTCCTGCAAAAACAAAACACCTTTGGATAGCTTTCCGCGTCTTTTCTCTTATCAATCAATCATGATTACTCCATGGCAATCCCAAAAATCTGAAGCAAGAACTTTTCTAGCAGATTTTTGGACACGAACCTTCTTAGGTCTTGGAGAGGACGAAGGACATTGATCACCAAGGGTATTGAGCATATCTTCGTTGGACATGGACATTCGTTGCCATGGTAACGCAATATTTTGTTTATGCGTGGAACTGGTCTGAACTAACTAAATATCAATACATCCTCGTACGTTTTTATGTGGTGATGTCTTCGTGAAAAAACTTGGCCCATTCCTTCTTATTTTTTGCTAATATATATGCCATTTTCTTGAAGATTTTTCCCAACGCTCCTGTCCCATCTTTCTCTCGGTCTCTCGCGTCTTCTCTTATTCACTTTTCTTGCCTACCAAACTTACTTAACTTGTATGGACTTTGACAAGTGTAGATTTTATTTCATTTCTCATTCTTTTGACTCCTTCAACTTTTCTCAGATATTTCATTTCTACTGTTTGTATTCTGTTCTTCTGTTTGCCTGTCAGTATCCATGATTCACAACCAAACGTCAGAACTGGTCTTAAACACATTTATAATTATTATTGTCATTTTTGATTTTTCTATTTTGTTTATGAAAGCCTCTAGTTCATTGCATAGAACAATTTTACTTTTCTTTGCACTATATCGTTTATTTTTTCTCGTTATCTTGTAGATGTAGCTTTTTCCTTCTGCCATAACTGTCATCTTGTCTTTCTCACCTTTTATTCATTATTTCATACCATATTTTTTCAGGGCATCATTACAAATCTCCAAAGTTCTTTTGTAAGTCTACCTTTCTTTCGACCTCAATGACTATATCATCTGCAAATGCTCCTTCTGACACTAGTACCTCTTTCATTATCTACATCTATATCCTACCTTGAATTTTTCAACTTTTACTTCACATTTCTTCATTAAATCATCAATATACAGGGTGGTCCTTAAGTAATTGTACATAGAAGTACAGTACAATCTTCTCACTTCAAAATATTGCGATTTAAATCAACTAGCCTTAATAAAATGTTGATATTTAGAGAGACATGAAATTTTCATTTTCGTTTTTCACAATAACTTTAACGCTTTTTGACGTATATCCAAAAAAATTCGGGGGTTGGGAGTCTTTTGATCTGAGAAATCATAATTTTGTATCTTTTTCGATGTATATTGTAGAGGGCGGCAAATAGACCACGTATGCGGCATAAATGTGAGCCAAACTTCAATGCCTTTTACATTAGCACTACTTTTGTAGAAAATTATGAAAGCCACATCATCACAACAAATAAAAGGCATACTTGTTAGTATCCCCAAGTCTTAACGGATTTAGGGATAATCACATTTTAGTGATTAACTACATGATTATTATTCAATAAAATTACGTTCGAAAAATGTAGTTGTGTGTACGATTTTTATTATTTTTAAATAATAAAAGTACCATACATATTTTTCAAGTTAACTGCTACTATACCCTGATACTGTTTATCTTAATACTGAAAAAAATAACACAACTACATTCTTCGATCGTAATTTCATTGAATAATAATCATATAGTAAATCACTAAAACGTGATTATCTCTAAAACCGTTAAGCTTGGGGGATACTAACAAGTAGGTATACCTTTTATTTGTTGTAATAATGTGGCTTCAATTATTTTTTACAAAAGAAGTGCCAATGTAGAAAGTGAAAAAGTTTTGCGCACATTTATGCCGCATACGTGGCGTATGTGGCGCCCTCTACAAAATACATCGAAATAGGTAAAAAATTATGATTTCTCATATCAAAAAACCCCCAACCTCAACTTTTTGTGCATACACGTTAAAAAGCGTTAAAGTTATTGCAAGGAGCTAAAGTGAAGTGAAAATTGTACTGTACTTCTATGTACAATTACTTACGGACCACCCTGTATATTTTGAACAGTGTAGGACTTACTCACTAACTACACAAACAATTGATAATTTCCCTAAAATTGTATGAAAAATTCACTTATCCAATTTCATCACGTGGTATTACTGCGAAACCAATGTACATCTCCACAGGGCATCAAAAGAGCTTATTGTAATCTTGGCGACAGATGTAGAAACGCCCCTCAAACTTTTCAATGGCTCTGTAATATGATCTAAAGTTGAAACGAAATTGCTACTTTGTAAACGATAACATCAAACATTTATTTCAGATGAATGCACAATTATTCTATTTTATTTCCATTCTTTCACCTTTTTATTGATACCTAGTTGCAATAAGTAAAAAAACCATGAGCGTACTTAAAGCGGCTTAAAGGAATAGAATTTTTTCAATATATGTATTCGTATCTGATGCTGTAGACTGGTCAGTATGTAACTATCTACTTTTGGGTTATCCAATATACTTACCAACTGTTGGTGGTAACCACCACACTCTCATAAATCGATTTTCCTCTGCCTCCAAACAATTTTGAAGACTTCCACATTGAAGTTATTAATGCTGAGATAGTCCAGTAACTGAACACCTGAAAATATCGGCAGCTACTGAAAAGTCGCTGAAGACTTCATTTTGGGCTCAATTTGTGCAGGTGTTTTTGAACGAGAAAAAGCTTATCGCGATTGAATTCACGGAAGGGGGGGGGGGAATGGCTCCCTAAACCCTGGAAAACGGGTTTCTCGCTAATATCTCGCACAATATGCGAATTAGAGAATTTTTCTCCAGGTAAAAAATGAAGATCGTCTTATTATCTACAGAAATGGTTCCTATCATTTTTTTCGAAAATTCGATAGCTATCGAGATAATGAGACCTAAAAGTCTCCTTATTTCAGCTGCTGCTCTGCCTGTAGAAAATCTGCTGTCTATGCATCAACTTGTAAGCGGGCGGACGAATTGTTTCATAACTCGGCAAAAAATTGTCATTTTCCGATGATTCAGAGTTCATTACAAGGGGAAGACCTGTAGCTATCATTCCATGTGACTTACAACTCATTCGTACTTGACAAAAATATTTAAAAAAGTGTCAAAGTTTTTTTCCACAAGATTTTGAGACTATTTCATTAATTTGTTCATATTTCTTAAAAAAATAGTCTTTAACCCTAATTTTTTTTCTAATGGAGCCTTAGGAGGTCTTGAATGATCTCAGAATTTTTTTTTAATATCTTTCTTGCGTTTTAATGAAAAATTGATTTGTTTATTTATTTATTTAAAAAAAGTCCGGTTTTCACCGGTGTAATCAATTTCCCAGATTTCTGGAAAATGATTGGATTTTATTAAAAATCGAAAACTACATTCAAAAACTAGACACTTTAAGCTTTAAAATGATGTGCATTGGAAAGCAATATATAGGGTGATAAATTTTTAAATCGCGCTTGTTCCACAGATTGTACAGAGCTTCAAAAACGGCTGAAAAATGTAAATAAACAAATCAATTTTTCATCAAAACGCAGGAAAGATATTAAAAAATGTTCTAAGATCATTCAAGACCTCCTAAGGTTCCATTATAAAAAAAATTAGGATTAGGCGTTTTCCTCGTTTAAAAACACCTGACGTGACCTAAAAATTGAACCCAAAGTGAAGTTTTCAGGGACTTTTCAGGAGTTTTGTCCCTTCATTTACTGGACTATTCCTCAAAGTATCCGTATTTAACCTAAGAACTCCTTTTAAAAATTACATATCTACGGTTATGTATCGATGTAATCACAATCTTTATAATCTTTGAAAAGTCCATTCGTCCTCTTTTGTATCTTAGATTTGTAAGGACTTTTTTTAGTTTTGTTTCTACAGTTCCCGGTAGATATCTGGGAATCTGATGTGAAAGAGAAGATGGAAAAAAGACTACTGCAACGAATGCAACGCGTCGAAGTAAGATTGGATCTGTAGGTATCAATTTTCAAAAGGATCAATTAGACTGCCGGGACGTGCTTTTTAAAAAAAAAAGAACAATATTCTTTCCGTGCAGGAAGAAATTTTCGCAAACACATGAAGATTCAATTAAAAATTCCTTGTTTTAGTACCTGAAATTTGATTTGCATTTGTCAATGTTGACATTGTTGTTGTTTTGAACACCTCTACATTCCCAATTGTGCGAAAATAGATCCATTACTTGTACAGGGTGTCCCGAATTGGTGTGTTTTGCAGGGTATCTCATAAACTGGAAGAGATATGAGAAAAGCAGTTAATATGTTATGACTTCTTTTTTTGTAAAAGTACCGATAGCCTAATTAAATCTTTTGTAACTCCCCGCAGTTGGAAGATATAGGGCGATACATTTCATTATAAGGATACTGATGTGTGAATTTTATTTATCAAAATTGTGGCTGCGGAAGGGGCGGCAGCTCATTTCTGCGGCCCGGGCCCGACCGGAGACGAAGAAGTGGCTGAGGAATCAGCACCTCGCTCATTGGAATGCTCTGCAGGGTCCTAGACAATCCAAACTTCTACTGAAGAGATGGACACGCCAGGGCAGCCACTGAACTACCAAGGAGTAGGCTAAGGAAGATAGCAGGACTCCTAACAGGGCACTGCTGTATGAGGAAGCACCTCTACAATCTAGGAGTAGAGGAAAGTTCCCTATGTAGGGGTTGCGGCATGACTGATGAAACGTCAGTTCATGTTCTCTTAGAGTGTCCACACTGGGCTGTATTACGAAGGCGAATCTTCGGAGTCACTGTCATGGCTCCTGGAGACACAAGCAGGCATCCACTGAAAAAGGTTGCGGCCTTTATTGAAGGGCTCGTCTTCATGGATGACTAGGTAGCAGGATTGGCACAATGGGCCCGCCAGTGGCCTCAGTGTCGGAACCTTGGCTTGAGTTGTCCAGGACAAGGCTCGCCTGCACATTTAGTAGTAGTAGTATCAAAATTGTAATTATTAAAAAATAAAACCATATTAAAAAATAAAAACAATAAACTTATGAAACAATAAGAAACATTGTAGACAACTAATCTACCTATAACTAATTTTATTAGAATGTAAAAATTACATTAAATGTTTAAAATGCTCTCCGTTTTTATCCATTAAAAAGTTTTCCGTTTAGATAATCTCCAATAATCGCCCTGTATCTTCCAACTGCAGAGAGTTACGAAAGATTTGATTAGGCTATCGTTACTTTAACAACAAAAGAAGTAATCTCAACTGCTTTTCTTCTATCTCTTCTAATATACGAAATACCCTGTAAAACACACCAATTTGGGACAGCCTGTACATTTTGTCCCACAGTACGGTGTTAAATCTCCATTTTCAAACAATTCATAAGTTTCCTGCCTAGTTTTAGGTAGACTTTATTCAGTTATAATAATAATTTAACCACTATCTGCTTTACTACGACCTATACTAACAATAATAGAGTTTTTAACGACATGTAAAAACTTGCTCAACGTTTTTGTACACGCCAATTGCGAGTATACAATAGTTTGAATCATTCCAAATTCTACAATATTTTATCAATAAATGAAAATGATATATTCCCGCAAAAAGCTTTGTGCTCGCTTGAGTGTTTGTTTTGAAAAAAAATGTATTTTTTCTACAATCACATTGAAAAGTAGGCTTTTTCGTTTGCCATTTACAACAAAAAATTGACGTTTCATGAGGAGAAAAAATTTAAAAACGCTTGCTGTCCATAACAACCCATACTACAAACATAATTGTATTGACAGTGACAGTGGCAGTGACAGAGACATCATAGAGCAACCTGGCTAGGGAGTGTTTTTGTCTTCTGAAAATCTTTTACAATCTAATAAATCGATGTTTTGTTAAGTTCTTAATGTTTTAAATAATTAATTAGTGTAATTGCGATGTTACCGCATTGGATGGCCCTGCTAGCTGAGGCCTTTCTAATTGCAGAATAAGAAGAAGTACATTGACAGTATAGACAATATTAATTATTCGTTTAAAATTTTATAAAGTATTTGAGGTACTTGAAATAAGAAGTAGGAATTTAACAATTTTATTAGTTATTATATCAAGTAATTGTAGAAAAAATGTTATATGCATTGCGAGCTAAAAGTGGAATTATTGTTCTCAAGCAGGGGTTTTCGGGAATGTCGAGTAACGAATTTGGAGCGCTTCCCATGGACTATGCAATTTCCCCCCCAGAATAACCCTGTGGTACTCTGCCACGCCCCCGGGTAATTCTAATGCCAGAATCGAGTTGGGCATCCCCGATAACCTCCGAGTAACGATTTTTGAGCCACTTACATAAACTATGCGATTTCCCCCCCCCCCCCCCCCCAGAATGCCCCACGGATACTCGTGCAGAGGCGCCCCTGAGCGCACCCGGGTAATTCCAATGCCAGAATTGATTTCAGCATCCCCGAAAACTTTCGAGTAACGAGTTTGGAGCTATTTTCATGCACGCTGCCATTCCTCCCCCAATTCACCCCCCACCCCGTGCACCTCCGGGTAATTCTCATGCCCTAGTAACGATTTACGAGCGATTTTTCCGAGTTTCCAATCGTTCCCATAATGGTGCAAGTACCTAATTATGCAATTGAAAAATGCATTTTCCGGCCCAGAAGGCGTTTTTCAAAAAAGTGCTAGCCCACATTCTCGATATCTGTTGCGTGCTTCAAAATTTCCTCTATTCGGGTGATTTTGTTCTAAATGCCCTGGACTATATACCTGAATAAAGCATACCCTACATTATATCGATTACTAAATACTTTTTGATCACTTTAATAACATATTCAAGGAGCACGCATCTTATAGACCAGAAAAAAGACAAGGTACATCCGACATCGGTATTCACTACCACCCAGGATCTTGTATGTGTCGGGATTTTCGAAGGTTTTGTGTGTTCTTTTGTCTGTCGACTGTGGCGTATGCTTTTTATTGGATTTGTTGCTGCTTTGAATCTTTGTATCATCCTTTAATATGGATTTATGGCGTGTTTTGACATTAATACTCCTACTTTTAATATTTTTAAAGCACGCACAAAGCTTGTTCTTTTTGTTTTTTTTTATTTGAAGCTTTCTGGAGGTCTAACATGAATAAGCAGTATACAGGGTCAGTATAAAGTATGCAACCCCCTAAGTATCACCTCAACGATTTAATATTTTTAAATGAAATTGCTCTTCTATTTTTAAGAAGATCCAAGGTATTTAAAAATGCTAATTTAAATTTAAAGTGCCATTTCCCGTTAAACCGGAAATGCATATCAACTTTGTTATTTTAAATGGAACACCCTGTATATTTTTACATTTTTGATTCGTCATGAAATTCAGCGTACTGTTAAACTTTCTATTCATATGTTTTATTGAATAATTGAGGCTTTAATCAATAATTTATCGTTTTTGACTTAGGATGAAATCTCAAACCTTTAAAATAGTCAATTTAATAATATTATTAATATTATTGAGTAATCTACCTATTGGTGTAGTACAAGGAGTGTAATAATATTTCTCTGTGTAATTTGCTACTATTATTTTTTCTGTTATGATGTATCTAATTCTACCTATAGAAATTTTAACTATGTGAAAATATGAAGACGATAAGTTATTGATTAAAGCCTCAATTATTCAATAGAAAATATGAATGGAAAGTTTCACTGTATGCAGAATATCACGACGAATTCAGAAATTTAAAAATATACAGGGTGTTCTACACACACACAACCTTGATGAGCCCGTCCCACCCAGGATGTTCCTCTCTAAGCGAGGTACATCTCCGGGGAGGACTTCCACCACATCCCCCCATCTTATCCGATGGGTCTCATCATCGTAGTTCGCGTTTCGGCGTACAGCTGGTCCCTAGCTAAAAGGGCTAGCAGCTGGGGGCGAGCCGTCTTCTCTTTGGCCGTGTAACCTCGGTGGTTTTTTCTTCGGCGGTCTTCCGTTTTGTCTGTGTCTTCTGTTGTGTGTGTTTGCGCTGCCTCTACTAAGTGCGTCCTCAGCCGGTAATTTTGGCTGAAAACACCCTTATAGAGTGTGTCTTCTTTTCTTCCGATCTCTTACAAGCGACTTTAAGCCATTAGCTGAGCTAATAGCTTTGTCACCTGTTCGAGGATCTGTTGTTTTGTTGTTGTCGTCGTTGTTGTTTTCTTGTTAGCTGCGGCTTGGGCGTAGCTGACTCCTGTCTTCTTCACCGCTGTTGCAGTTGTCCTTGTCTTCTGGTTGTTTGGGGCTTTTGGACATCCTTTGTAGTTTGCCGGGTGTTCTCCCTGGCAGTTTGCGCAGATGGCCGGCTTGGTCTTCGGTCGTGGGCAGTCGTTGGATCGGTGTGGTCCTCCGCACTTCACGCATTTCGTGCTTACGTTACACGTCGTCTGTCCGTGGTGGAAGCCTTGGCAGTTGTAGCACTGCGTCGGCCCCTTTCCTCTTCTTTGTTCTTCCCACCTGATCATCACGTTCTGGATGTGTTGTATTTTCCGGATTTTTTCTTTTTCTTCAGGCTCCAGCTCCACCAGGTAGATGGGCAGCGGCCTTCTCTCTCCGAATCTGGAATGAAGTTGGGTTAGTCGTTTTATACTTACCCCTTGTCTTTCGATTTCTTCCTTGACTTCCGTGGTGTCCTCGCAGTGCGTTAATCCTCGGATGACGATCCTTGCCATCCTTTCTTCTTGTGGCATATAAGTATACCACTCCACTTCTTTTCTCTCTTCTCTCAGGTACCTCGTTAGGTTCCTGTAGTCCTCTGGTCCGTCGCAGGGTATTTTCACTCCGAGTCTTTCCCGGATTGTTATGTACCTCGTCTTTATATTCCTTTTCTCAATTTCCTTTCTTACGGAGCTCCAGTGGTGGATGCTCCGCAGAATGACGGGTTGTGGTCGGCGCGTCGTCGTTGTCTCCTTGTTTTTGCGGATGGCCTCGTCCATCATCGCTTCCTCGTTGGCTTTCCTTCGGGCGGCGGCTTCTTTCTTTTGTATTTGTCTGATGGATATCACTTCCGTGAAATCCATCTCCTCTTCTTCGCTCTCTTCATCTTTTCGTGGGGATTCTGTCCTCTGTGTCTTCCTTTTGAAATAACAAAGTTGATATGCCTTTCCGGTTTAACCGGAAATGGTACAATAAATTTGACAGCGTTTTTAAATTCCTTGGATCTTTTTAGAGGTGTATGAGTGATATAATTTAAATAAATTCAGCCGTTGAGGAGATACTTGGGGGGATCTATACTTTATACCTACTAACTCTGTATAATATAATGTATACTATTACGAGTCCTGCAGATATTATGATTGAGTATTAGGGGCCATCCATAAAGTATGTCACACGAATTTTATGACTTTTGAACCCCTCCCCACGTCCTTGTCACAGGTTGTCACATTTTTAAAGCTAAATTTACTATCTTTGAATTGAAAAAAGTTCATTATAGTCTGTTTCTTATTGTCTGACAGCACGCGAAAAGGTCACAGATGCTAGTCAGGTAGTAAACCATAAGCGTCACCGTTCATCTAAGGAATTTATTTACTATTTAATTTTATACCCGATCTGATATATAAAGGTAATATGAATCTAAATTCGGTTAGTTAAAACAACTTGATAATTTCCAAGAAACATTACAATAGGGTCCTACTAGGGATTGTCCTAATGACTACTTAGAAATGTTGCAGGTATATACGGTGAAACTTGGTCTCGCCCAAATTTGTATAATTTGTTTTGCTCAGAGTCGCTTACGTTCCATAAGTGTTAACTGTGTTGTGAAAAATGTCTTCAAGTTTCTCCCCAGTAAAGTGTAAGAGCGTGCTTAGCTTACAAACGAAGACTGTAGTGTTAAATGTGCATGATGCTGTTGTACATCAAATGCCGGCTGAATTTTATTTCAACTGTAATGTCGACCGAATCTAATTAAATAAGCAGAATAAACTAATATCGTAATCTCCGCCACTACCGCAATATTTATCGTTTATCTGGCATTGTTCAGTTTTATTACCATATTGTATTTTGAGCTGAAACATGGATGTATAGATAACCAATATAGACACCTACTTGTTTTGCATTAGAATTTTAGTATTTACTTGTAAAATTCTTAGGATCACTCTGTAAAAGATAAATTTCTATTTGAATATTTATTGAGGCTACTGTGCTGTCAGACATTAAGGAATAGAGTATAAGACATTATGTACTCTTCGAAAAATTTTGTAGATCCTTTTTTTTAAACAGTGATTTCTTTGTTTTTTCATGTATATCGATAAAATCTAGTAAAGAAAACTGACAATTCGACATGCCAACTTATATTGTTCCAAGAAAAGCATATGTTGATGCTGTTACAAATATTTTATTTCATATAGTAAAAAAGAATTTTTGGTTGAGTCTTGCGTATTTAGTCTTGGTCTTGCATAGTCGGTCTTGGTATTAGTCTTGTTCTTGTTCATTCTGTCTTGGTCTCGGTCTTGCGAGTCGAAGAATGGTTTTGGTCTCGGACAGCAAGATCAAGGCCAATTTTGCTCATCACTACTAATAATTGATAGTTATATCGTTCTAGTTGGTTAAGAGAGGATTGGACCTAATGTTGAACGTTTGTAAAATATCTACCATCAACCTGTACCGGGCTTGGACAGGGACTTAGTGCATATTTCTCTCTATTTTAGAGAGTCCTATGGAAACTGGATGTCCAAAATTACAGAGTAAGCACAGTAAAAACTACCCCAAAAATACTAAAAATGGATCTATTATATAACTGATAATTAATATTCCTCAAAAGGATCTGGGATATAAACTTAAATGTACAGAGTGTAGTGCTGTCTATATTCGTGAAACCAGTCGAGTTTTGAAAATAGGTACAATGAACACGAGCAAACAAATTAAAGCTGCTAGATAATAGTATATTATACACAAAGGTGGTGAAGACTATTATTGTTGACCGAGCGGAATAAGGTGCGAGGTTTATAAATGTTTTCAACACCATGGTGTATATACAAATTTTTCCACTACTAGCCAAATTTATGACAAAAATTAAAAATAATCACAAACGTACCACGAGAAAAAGCGGTTACTCCGTCGTCTGACTGACAAGTACACTGTCAGTTTTCGATATATTATGAATGTACTCGTTATGTCATCAGTCATTTTTGGTAGAGCAGGAATTTTAAACTAATGGCATTCTTATTTAATAGTTATTCATGTACCAAGGCAGTAAAGTAATTCTTTATCGGACGAGTCTGAATAAATAATTTTATCTTGATAGGTAATTTCAAGCAGCAAATACGTTAAAGACAATCTCCTGGGTATACAAAATTATGTTGCACAAGTTTTTGTTGAATTACTATCCCTGAATTCTCAAAATATTTGAATTTGTCGATTATTCACCTAGGTTAATAGAGAAATTCAACTTCTCAGTTGGCTAGAAGAAGCAATAATTGTCAACATCACAGCTTGTAATGGAAAAACAGTATTTCTCAAGTACTTATCAAAAATATACAAATAGCCTCTATTTAAAAGTTAGCTAAAATCATTTATCCTTCCTTAATATCTCTATCTGTATTGCTTCTAAAAGTTTATCAAATATCCCAGACGACCGTTATATACCTTGCTATTCCTTCTCAAAGGATCCATTCTCGAGAAAAACTTTCCTGAAAACTCAAAAATATACTTAATAATACGAAATGAATTCATGCTAATCAGATTCCACTTGTCTATAGAGAATTCCATCCATTTCAAGAACTCCCTTAATAGTATTAGATTTTTGCAGAGACGGATACAAAAAAAAGGAAGCAACAATTTGTATAATTTCAATCATTATCTGAAGCTTTTCATTTTTTCATCCAGGGGACCTATTCTCAGCATATGCAAATTTGCATTCGCATATAACAATTTACGAATGGCTACATGCGCATTCGTAATGAATATTGTATTCTTTCCTATTCGCATACGTGGTTCGCAAGTGTTTACGAACGGTCAGCTAAACACACTCGCGTAAACATGGCAATACAGCATTAGCACATGCTGTGGCTCAGCTGATGTTTATCAAATCCCCTGACGTACAATATTAGGCTTGTTCTCATAAGCATCACAGACAGTCTTTGATAATCCGGATTCGGCTTAAAGACCCAAAAGCGTTCTCTTTAGAACGATTTAGGGTCTTTACGCCGAATCCGGATTGTCAAAGACTGTCTGTGATGCTTGTGAGAACAAGCCTATTTCACATTTTCGAATTCTACCCAATTCTACGCTCGTTTTATGTTTACTGCTAGAAGTGTTTTGGGGTTCCAAGGGAAATTATTTGATTTTTGTTAATTCTAGCATACAAGAATAATGGATATTAATAAAGGTAAATATAAAGGCATCTTGCAAAACTGCTATAGGTATTTTGAGATTTCGCCGTCTTTCATAAATTCGGGGTGCTCTCTCTTCAGCATTTTCTGATGCTTGGATTAAAAGCAAGTGAAAAAACTGTGCAGCCATTTTTTTAATGACGAAAACTCCTACAAAACTAACTCGAACTCAAAATCACGAATGAATTGTAATACACCCATTGACATATATGTCAATGAATACACCATACACTTTAAAACATATACAAAAGCGAGGTTATGTATGGCAAATACGCATTCCCATATGTGATTCACTTAAAATATCCCGCTCGCTGCAATTTCGAATGATACATACGCATGCGAACCAATTGCGAATGTTCAAAAATAGGAACCTTCGCATTTATAAACATTACGTATGCGTATCTCAACATTCAGCAGCTGAGAATAGGTCCCCAGATACTTAAAACATTTTGAATTAATAATTCACCAAAAAAAATAGTATACGTAGTAACGCATAGTAACGCAGAGGAGACATTTTTAAATGAGTTACTCTAAAAAAAGGAACCAATATTTTTTAAACAATCCCTGTCCAAACATTAACCATTTGAGTGTAGCTTTTGACCGCTTAAGCAACTGTCAAATAACAACGGGGCATAATTTTATAATGGGGAAAAATGGCAAATTAATTCACATAATACGTCTCTGTTTTGTAGAGTGGCTTAATATCATTAGCTCTTCAGCATATAGTTTGTTCAAACTTAAGAAATGTCTCTACAACTTCCACAGCTGGAATCAGTTGGAATAAAACTCTCGGAGTTAGGGAGTTTGCAAAGCGAAATTATTGTTATGAATGGGATTAGGGCGATTTCAGATGAGTTTTAGTTTTCATATTGTCTCGAGAAAACCGGAAGAAAACTTGTTTTCTCATATATGTACCAGCTTCAAGAGATAGTGTCTGATTTAAAAGATTTCCTGAACTTGGAATTCTAACTCTGCTGAAATTCGATAGTTTAGTGTATGTTTTAAATAAAGATATAGGTGAGGCTTATTGTTTGCAGTGAACCTCAAATATTGAATAATAGAATCGCCAACTTGGAAATACTTCAAGTGGTTATTTGAAAAGCATGTGAGAACCGCATAAACTTTCTGACAAACTTTCTGACAAAAACACGTTAGTGCTTGACGTGCTTGTTATAACTTTTAATGGTAGTAAAATAAAACTCTCCCCCATTGTATAAGGAAAACGAAAGTTTTAATCGATTATAAAATTAAGTCTCTCATATTCCTTATAATATCTATTATATTTCTAAGTGCTGTCAAGAAGATAAAATTAAAATTATCTGTGAAATAAAAGATTCAAGGATCAGATTAAGTAAATATATCTTCCAAAAGAGAATTTTAAAGGGCGCTAAGGTTTATTGGTAAAACGAGATTTTATAGTGACGGAAAATTTGTATTATTAGAGAAATATTGGAAACACGAAGTTACTGCCATGCAGTAATTGTGATGACCTTAAATAAATAGTGCTCGACCTTAAAACAGACTTAAAATTTGGAGTTATTGAATCATGAAACTCTATAATGACATTATATTAAGGTATGTGTCACAGATGACACAGATCACTTACAAATTGTGACATATAAATATGAAACATGAAATAAAGTCGGGGTAGTGAACTGCAGTAATCGTATATGTCACTATAAGGACAGCACTATTACTGCTTGACCTTATCAAAGTTCCAATAACTCTCTATCACATAATTTAATCTCTACATTATACAGTGTGTCGCATTTAAGATAAAGTCACCCCCATATTTTCGCTGTTTGAAATATTACACATTTGAATTTTTGCAGAGTCATACATGTTGATGGGCCACATCTTCTAAGTTAATCAACTGAAATCTGAACTTCAATCTCAGCGTACTACGATTTCAAAAACGGGGTCACTTTTCGATATTCCTTTGAAAGTGCTAAAATATTTGAATACATGACACCGTGTCAAGATTGTAATTTCCACTGCTGCACAATAATTATCAAAATAAATAATAATTTTGTATACTTAGACCAAAAAATGTTATTCTGAACAACTTCTTTCAATAATATTTTTCATATCTCTAGCGCGAAGCAAAATATCGAGAAGTGGTTCTGTTTGTGAAATCGTAGTAGGTTGAGTTAAAAGTTCAGATTTCAGTTGACTTTTTCAAGAAATGTGGCCCATCAACCTGTATGACTCTACAAAAATCCGAATCTGTAATTCTTCAAACAGCGAAAATATGGGACCCAGACAGCACAAGTACGTACCTGAAACGTTTTCGGGATGTCCTTTATTAGACATTCGATGTCCCAGGTACGTCCGTTCCTGAACCTTAGCCGTCCTAGGACGTCCTGAGGACATCTTTTGTTACTAAACCATACGTCCCTGGGAAGTCCTAATAAGAACATTCCAAGTACGTCCCTTAATGGACCTCCCAAGTAAGTCCCTTTATGGACCTCCCAAGTACGTCCTCTAATTTTTCTTAATGGACCTTCGTAGGATCTTTTTAATGGACACAGGAAAAATTATTGAGAATAAATACCATAAGGACCAGAACAGAATATTTTTCAAAATTTTCTATGCCCTCTACATATTAATTAGTTCAATTTTTGTAGGAAAATCAGGATTGAGGTTATGCACTGTTGCATCTTCCATGGGGCCATTTAAAATAATTTGTCGATGAGATACATCACTACTACTACAATCAACAGTGGTTTTCTTCTGCACAGAATGCCGACCCCGCTGGTATACGGCAACTTTAAGAAGTCTCTTGGCACGCATATAGTATTTTTTCATGAATTCCATGTTAATAAATGGGATAAAATGATCTTATTTTATTCACACTTACGTGAAATATGTACCATTGGGTTTAACAACACATTATATTAAATATCACAACACTTAACTATTCCATATATGATAATTTATACTCTTGTCTCTAATTATATTACACACACAGAAACGAAAAACAACCAAAGTGGCGAGACGTCCTAAGGATATCCTGTGCTGTCTGGGGAGTGTCTTCATCTTAAATGCGACACACTGTATATGCTCGGGTCTCTTTGAAAGAATGTAGTTATTTTGGAGAAACCCTGTATACTATCCCTGCCTTGATACCCTAATTCTTGAATGTACGCCATTCCCATTGCTAATTTATGTAACTGTGTCAGCTTAAAGAACACCCATTTTGGAGTTTAGGAGCTGATGATTTACATCAGAAACTAGGAAAAGCGAGTCATAGGCAGACAAAAGGTGAATTAAATTAGGCGTCCAACAACCGTAGTAATAAGTAATTAGACCTTTGGTGGAATTAATTAAAAAGAGGACGGCGAAGTCTGCTCAATACTCGTTTGACTTTTGATTACCACTTAATGCTTTGAAAATATTAAGACTTATCATTCAGTAAGGTTTTAATAGTCTATAATTAAATTTTTAATTTGTTTCTATCTTAATATCAAAAGCTTGGGACATGATATTCTGAAAATAATAATAGTACAACAAAAAGTGTCCATTTATAAATAAAATTCAACAAAAACTTATGCAACATAATCTTTTATACCCATAAGATTGTCTTTAACATGTTTGCTGCTTGAAATTACCTAGGTGGAATATCTTTATAGCTGAGTACACAT
>CAJUYH010000841.1:22777-79451 GCA_910591685.1 Galerucella tenella
TTTCAGGTGCAAAAGCCATCAATTCCCTTACCGTACAAAAATTCGCTCGTTGCCTAGCACTTTTAATCCTCATAATATACTATTAACATTACCATACGACAGAGAATGTTTCATTTTAATTTTTTTTTGTGACATGTACCTCTTAGACTATAATAAAACTACAAAAGGAGGTCAACCGACCACAACTGTGTCTCTACACGTTGTATTTTATACAATAATTAGAAACATTGTGAATATTTTGGCCACAATATAATAACGTGACACTGATATTCTGAAATCAATGTCATGTCATGATACACCTAGATCGTTTGTTCAATCGGATTAAATGTAGCATAGCTAATGGTAATTAGGTGTTGCAATACCGGAATAGACAGGGTGTTGTCGATTTAATCCTTTTATAAAACTGTGTTATATTCATTATAATGAAGGTAGTATTTACTGGTAGGATTGATATTGTTTTATAATTGTTTCTTTGAAACATATTTTTAGCGATGAGGAGTAGTCTTAATTAGTATGGCACTGCAACGGAGAGATGAAGACATTATACAATGGAATAACGCTTAGCGAAACTGGTCAAGGTCAAGGGAAATAAAATGTTACAGAAAGAGGACCAGTAGACGAACAGACTGAACCAGGAAGATTTTTGGTGTACCAGGCAGGAACATAAAAGATACTGGGAAAAAACACTTGCAAGAGAAAAGCTTTCATAAATGAACCATGCCTCAAACAAGATGAAGGAAGTAACAATGTCCACTGATCTAGGAAGTATGATTGATTGTCATGAAAAGTCTAAGTAGATGTGAGATTAGGTTAGGTGTGTGGTGACTGGGTCTATAAGGCACTCAACTGCGACTCGCGTCTATTGTGGCTCAAACGTTCTCAGATTCCACCAAACAAATTCAGCTTCTTAACAAAGCCGATTAGTTTATTTGGTGAATGATATTTCAGGTCCAAGGGCGAGAGAGAGACCTTGCCAAACATCAGATACCTGATTCGAGAATAATATGCTCTGCTGTTTCATCATCTTCCAGACAAAGACGGCAAGTCGGATCTTCCGACAGTCCAAGTTTCAACATATGATGATTCAGATGACAGTGACCTGTAAAAAGGCCTGTTAGACAACGTAGGTCATGCCTGCTATAGTCTAACATTTGTTTGGAGACATTCTTCGAAGGATGTATAAAAGCTTTTGAATGAACTAAGCCTGGTAAATTATGCCAGAAATCTAAAGCTCTTCTCGCTGACCAGGTATTTAGTGTTTGTTTTACAAAACTTATTGAGATGCCAATTGTAGGTTCTGGTCCGGTAGATAGATACACGTGCAGCTCCCTCCCTTGCAAGAGAGTTTGCCTTCTCGTTTCCTTCCATGCCAGAATGGCCGAGGATCCAGACCAGCTTTATTGACTTCTTCTATTGAGGAGAGTCTTTCTGTTCAGTCCAAAACCATGTGGGACTTCAAGACAAAACATGTGGAAAATTTAGTGGAACGAGGAATTTCCAGAAAAGAATAATATCGGAACAATCGTAAAGAGGTATTATAGTCTTTTATTGAGACTGAAATGAGCTGATTAGACACATTAGTGGGTGTTCTTAGGCTAATAACTAATTTGAATTGATTTTTGAATCACTTACGTTCTCAAAATACAAAATAGACAGGCTAGTAAAAAATCACCCGCCCTTATTTTCTATCAGTTCATATGAAAATTTCCCATGTAACTACGTGAAAGTATACAAAGAAGAAATACGAACACATAAAATTCCTTTTCTCCTCGGAAAATTCAAAGTACGATTTAGGGAAAGGCGTCAGCAATACTTCCTTGTGATAAATCGAATCGTCTATTCCGATTTCAATGTAATTTTTCATGTTACGAGCCACCGGCTAACTTTCTTACGTGTTACTATTTTTTTTCTATTCGTTTTCTTTTTTGTTCGGCCTCTGAAAAATATATACGTAATAACATTTTTGCTTTCGTAGTACAGTTTGTAGATAACAAGATAAAAATCATGGCATAGACATATGTATTGAATGTGTTCGAGACTAGAAGCCTTTGTCAAAATACCTCATGACAGTAAGTTTGGCAGCGAAAAATGTTCTTCCTTTAAAACATTTTGATGGTTTTATAAAAATTACCAGCACTTCCTTGGTCTTCCCTAAGGGGAAACTACTACAGGCTCAGGCTCTGGTGCATTTAAACATCTTATTAAAATTACAATACTGTAATTTCTCTAAGAAACATACATTTTTAAAAATGACTAAGTTTTATTACGCATTCTATGAAAACTATTATGAGTATATCAATTTATTGTTTTTTGTGTCATTAACCCACTTACAAACAAAATTATAATGAAACTATTCCTTACAGGCTATTATTTATAAATGTTTTTTGATATATAATTTAGAAATATATTATTTAGATGACGTGACATTTATTCTCGTCAATTTGTGTGATAATAATGTTTCCAAAAGAATACATAAACAAAATGAGATGTAGGTATTACTACTGTATAATATTTATGTGCTTTAAACCCATCTACACTGTTTGCCAATATGCAGGATCTAAGAGTTAACTTAAAAATACACATAAATTCAAAAGTTTTGCATCACCTTCTTCGGATGCGAAGGAATTTTTTTGCGCTAACAATTTTTTGTTGGCTTGTTTTTCAATGTTTACCATTTCAATATGTTCCATATTTTCCGCAATATACAGATGTTTATAGATTTTTTTGTAAGATAACATTTTTAGTGCGATCATTTTAACATTCAAGGCATTTGATTTTTACGATTTTAAGTGCAAACATGAATCGTCAAGTCATAGGTGAGATTGGCCGTGCAAGAATAGTGGCTTTAGTTAAAGAAGGTCACTCTCAAAGGCTCGTGGCAAACAGAGATCACTTTATCTCAGATCCACCTCAGATCACTTTAACTGAAGTGAGCTGAGATCTCAGTCAACAAGAAAACACCTATTATGAACGTACTCTTTATGTCACCAGTTATTTTTGGTTGAGCGCGAATTTTAAACTAATGGCATTTTTATTCAAATAATTTTATATTGATAGGTAATTTCAAGCAACAAATATGTTAAAGACAATCTCCTGGGTATACAAAATTATGTTGCATAAGTTTTTGTTGAACTACTAGTCCTGAATTCTAAAAATATTTGTCCATTATTGACCTAGGTTAATAAATAGAGAAATTCAACTTCTCAGTTGGCTAGATGAAGTAATAATTATTGTCAACTTCACAGCTAGTAGGTAGTGGAAAATAGTATCTTACGTAACAAGTGCGAAAAATCACTTTCGAATAAGTTATGTACACTATTTTTCCTACGATCAGGTGATATACTTTTACCGTATCAGGCATAAAAGTAAAATTATTATTATATGTATATATGGACAAATCAACCTAGGAAATACGCATTTGAAATATACATACATTTGCGTGGTAATTAGAGTAGCATTTCAACATTCAATTTGACAGCTTTTTTATCCGTATACACGTACGGATAAGTTTTTTTTTCCGCACGCGTATGAATAAAGACCACTTTCCATAGAACTAGACAGTGCGATATAATATGTCACTTTCCTATGTAATCATAGGAAAAAATATTTTCGCGGACAATTAAATGTGCTTTTGGAAATAAATATTTTCCATAATAACTCCCATTCAAGACTGTGCTAAGCATTAACAGCTAACTCTTAATTTAATTTTTTTTCCTATTTTTTTTTATTTCTAAAAATACATCTAATCCGATTTTCTTTCTCGTTGTTTTGTCGGATGGTCGATGTTGAGGTGATAAATCACTCGAGTCTAAAGGTCGAAAGCATTGAGAGATAAGTCAGGAAGGAACGTTAGAATGGGTGAATGGAAAATAGAAATGTTTGTGGCAAGGCGATTTCACTTAATTGACGTACATGATCAGGATTCTTTTCACTCTTTTAGTTTCAGTTGGACATTTCGTGATTATTTATATACAACGTTCTGTTTATATGGAGTGATCCATACAGTAAACGGGGAAATCATTAAAATTAACAACATACAATTACGATAGTCGAATTTTGTTATTTTAAATGTAACATCCTAAAAGTTTAACACAACATGCCTTGGGATATATCCGGACGATCTGATCAGAATATTCATCTATATGCGTCCTAACTATCTTCTCCCAAAGGACCTACAATGTGAGAAGCCATGATCAATAATTAGCTGTGATAAGCTGCAACCTTTTTTTATTATATCACCTTTAAGCGGTATTTTGAATGAATTTTTATAAATTTATTGTTACTTAATCCTGCTTCTTTATTAGAACAAATCAATTTTTACAAAAAGCTTCCATTTTTAATCCACACTATAGTCAGCAACCCAGTGACACCTACGGCCTGACGACTTCGACAATTGCGGAACTAGCTAAACGTTACACCCATGCTCAATCCCTTAAGAGATGGGATTGAATCAAAGGATGCAGTTTTGCCAGGATCACCCTGGGCGACCCTGGGAAGCTGGCGCCGAAGAAATATTTGGCGATGACCAGGAAAAACCTACGTTTAACAGTAGGATTTCTGATTGGCCACTGTCAAATAAGGAAACACCTCCATACTATGGGGCTAGTGGACATACCACTATGCAGGATGTGTGAACAGAAAGATGAAACTGTCAGGCATGTCTTATGCGAGTATCCGGAGTTATCGTCAATAAGAGAGTGTGTGTTCGGTGAGTCTTGGCCTGCACCTGCCGATATAAAGGAGATATTGTCTCCTAATGACCTGTCTACCTCCCTGGAAAGGACAGGATGGACGATGACCTAGGAGGACAACTCCTCGGGAGGATGTAGAATGGGTGACATGTGGCCTAAGTGCTGTGAGCCTACACTCACCCTCCCTACTCTACAGATACAGAATCCGTACACTCACGCGCCAGTCGTGAATGTCATTATTTTCCCACTCAAATATCTGTCACTGGAGATTGAGAAGTAATAGAGTATTGAATTGAAAGAACGTTGAAAAAAATAAATTCCTCTAGAGTGACATCATTAAAAACGTTTACACGTATGTCTCGCAGGTGCATTTACCAAAAACGGCACAATTTTATCACCTTTTTTTATTCTTTTTTGGGGTGTTTTTTTCCTTCTTGAATGTATCCCAAATGAGCCACGATTCATACTCTGTAAGCAGAGAAGCAGAGAAAGAAAACGTGTGAGAATTCCACTATAGTGAGGACGAAATATAAACGAATTAATCGACAGAACGTACTTTGAATACATAATATCGCTTTTTAACTTTTTAACTTGTTTTCGAGATATAGGTGTCAATAAAAACGACGACAGTCGGTGTTTAGGATGTTAAGGAGATCCTTACGACAGTGGCGTTCATTGAAAAATCGAGTGGAGCCAGTATACACACAGAAAGAAAAAGTAGCCACTATACAATCAAAAAATGGATTGAATCAATCATTCTGATCCATAAAACTCAGCCGATACGCAATGTGATTAAGACAATCACTTGCATGTAATTGACTAATCACCAAGTATTAATACAATCACTCAAGTTATTGATTCTTTGTATGTATGAAGATCGATTTTGATGTCCACAGATCAGTGAACAATCATTGTAGACATCAATCCAATCGTTTTGTTTATTAACTTGAGGAACAAACTTGATCCCCTCTGTCCAGTAAATAATCATCATCAACATTAATCCAATCATTTTGTTTATCAACTTCAAGAACAAACCTGATCTCCTCTGTCCAGTAAATAATCATCATCAACATTAATTCAATCATATTGTTTATTAATTTGAAGAGCAAAATTGATCACCACTAGAAATTAACCTAATCGTTATTGTAATTGATTTAAACGTTATATATTTTGTACTTACTGATTGAAATATACAATAAGTTCGAAACGTGTACGTATCCTTAGTGGCTGCCTATATTTTTTAGAGATGATTGCTCGCCTGCAATGTTTTCAACAATAATAATGTGTGCATGATTGAACCAATAGCTTATCAAATTAATCAAACTCATTATCTGCTGACATTATACATCAAAATCATCAATTCAATCCATATTTTTGTATTAAAAAGCGCTTGTACTGTAGAGCCTATAAATTGTGGCTCATGCAAGACTTACCTTGTTCCCAAAATTAGCTGTTTGAATCATGACTTCAGGCATTAATGAAGACCTTAAACTTTTTGCAGATGAGAAATTTGTGCTAATCCTACTATAGCTGGATAAAGATTTAGAATTGGTATAGTTAAGAAACTATTGAAATATGCGCATACCTACTTATATAAAAATCATATCACTTATGATGTCGTTTGTAAATATATTTTTTCTGTTCTTACTGTGTGAAATCCCTTGAAAATGATACAATGTACATCGAAATTTACACTACCAAGAGTATTACTACAGTGAAATTATCAAGAGACTTATTCCTATTAATTTTGTTTATATGCAAAGCATGTTAATAGGAAAATGGGATATAATAAAAAAATATTATTAACTGATATATTTCTATTGTTCTTCAAATATTCTCAGAGTATATTTACTTTTGCACATGATCGGTCATTCTCAAACTTAAAAAAGTGTATTTCAAAAATATGTCCATTCCATTCCCATTTTATTGGTAGGTACCATTATCATCATGTAGGCTCCACAACAAGGCGGCATCACACCCATCTAAAATAATAGATTTTCATTTGTAAACTACGTTTCAGGTTATGCGTAAAACTATAAATTCTTACTTTCATTATCAGTTACAGTCGTCAGTCTATCCAACATTGTTTTGATGTTTTCATCTTTGACGTGCTGCTCATCTCCAAGAAAGGATAATATTGCAGGAAATTCAGATCTCCAATCCACTAGTGTCCCTTTGTTTTGAATGATGCTCCACATAATTTTTAGATCACTTACATACCACTTACACTACGAACACAGTAACAATTTTAATGCAAAATCAAAAATCAAAATTGTCACCTACGCGAAACCACATGTTTTCACTTCACTCACTCGAAAACAAATCAGAGTCTCAGCTCAGTTGCAATTAGTGACTTGCTATTGCAACAAGTATCTAGGGTGGGTTTTACGGAAAGTCAATAATTCTTAGTAATTATCGTAATTATTTAAAGTATTAAAATGATCAAAACAGTAGCATTAATTCAATCAAAAAAGTGATTGGTTTATTTACTTTGGAAATGGATTTGAGTTCAACCGTTTCATTTAATAACTTATACATCAACTTAATGCATAGCTGTGATCAAGTTGTTCTTTAGAGGTTAATTATCACAGACATTATAACAATCATTGAAATCCTTACATTCATCATAAAAACATTATATTGATTTCCGTTAACTTCAATAACTATGCGCTAATGTGATTAATACAATCACCTTATTAATAGTAACGATGCTACCAAAATAATTATAGTAATGCTTAGTTTGATCAAATAGATCAAATTTGTGATTGAAATCGATCTATTCCGGTCAATACAAGCTGGTGATTCATATAAGGTTCGATATTTCTTTCTGTGCAGAAGGTTACAAAACTTGGGAAGGAACTGGTGATGGAATATAAAGTGAAGGAAGATAGGGAAAGTGCACAATGGACAGATATACATCATTGAGGACTCTTTGGTACCAAAAGTGACTGGTATGAAAATGCCGACACTCAATCTGTACACAGAACACAACAAAATAACTTTGATGTGGTTTTCAACACACTGGTGATGAACTATCCAGAGAGTGCTCAATTCTATAGATTGGCAATAAATTAGAGTGGGTTGAACAAAAGCAAAAAGAGGGGAAATGGAGCTCCTCTTATGCACCACCTGAAAACATTGCACTACACAAACATGAAGAGCTACTGAATATGGAATGGAATCAGATCAGAACCCCACTTGTCACAGTCCACTGAGAGGACA
The DNA here is from genome assembly GCA_910591685.1 of Galerucella tenella. Lineage (NCBI taxonomy): Eukaryota > Metazoa > Arthropoda > Insecta > Coleoptera > Chrysomelidae > Galerucella > Galerucella tenella. The sequence goes on from CAJUYH010000841.1 coordinate 30,691, forward strand.
TCTATACAAAATATGGGAGCACAAAGGGAAACTTTTCAATATCCCAGGCTAACTCCTGGAGAATACAAAAGCTAACCGATGTAGACTCTTCACAGACTGGTACATGAGACTAGATTAGGTAACCTAGTAGGTGTTGTGGAAATAACCCAAGGTTCTGGGGTGTAGCTCAATAAAAAAAGCGACAGAATTGTCGAATAAGAACAATTATTTGGGTTTTATCTAGCCCTGTAGTACATTGAAAGAGTCTTCAACAATTTTCCAAAACAGTTCATCCTCACAAAATGATAAATATAATTCAGTTGGTACCTAGGACCCGCCACTGAATTAGACCAGCTCGGGTACATCGTGTGGACGGGACAAGAGGACGTAAAAAGATCAATTTATATGTGTAATGGTCACTTTGGTGATGTTTCGTGACCCGCATTCTCGGCTCTACGTATTGTCCATTGGTCGTCATATGATGCCGTTTGTTGCGTTTGCTTTTACTTTGTTTGTTTTAGAATTACACTGCTTTTTGGGGTTCGAGAAAATGGTATGAAGGGACGTGAGTCGTCGTAATGTCTTTTTTCACCAAAACTTTAATGATTGCATTAAAACACCGTTGAAAGAATTACAAAAAAAATTGAAGTCAATTACAAGCACGGTATGATAAAATTTGTTAGGTCCATGTTAAACTTACCTAAAATCGTTCTGTTAGTGTGGGAAGACTCGTTTTTATAAGAGGCTTAGAGCTATTACTTTACAATTGGAGTGATTCTTTGTCTTATCTCACTACGACCTTTGCATATCTATTGTGGTCTTCCCTATATTTAGAGCTCGATATCTAGCTTTATTCTTTTTATTAGACTTAATAGCCTGGATACCGCCTCTCTTGCGTAGCTCTTTGCCCTATTTTTCCTTTCCAAGTAAGTGAAACCGCACCCTTGCTAGACCTTAGCACTCACAGCGAATGTGCTCCGCGGCTCCGTCTTTTTCCTGGCAAAAGCTGCATAGGCTGTCATCCGTGCATAATGTTTCCTCAGCCTACAATGCCCGGTCAGCATTCCCACCATCACCCTCGTCGTTTCTCGACTTTGACATAGTAGGTCGTGTGACAGTTTGGCCGAAGTACTTTGAAGGAATAAGCGTGCCTTTGTCCTTGGGTTTCATACCACCAGCGCAACGCCTGGTTGTTTATCCATTTGTGGATGCTCTCTTCACTTGGGCATTTAGCAATTTCTCAGGAAGGTTTTGGACCTATTATGACCTCCGTTGCTCCCCGCTTGGCTGATTCATCGGCCTTTCCATCGCCTTTTATTCCTTGGGGACCTGGTACCCAGGCTGGGGTCACACTTTCATGACTACCTAGTCTATTGATGACCTTGTGACACTCCCACAACAGATTTGATGTTATAAGATATGAGCGTATGGCCTTTAGTGCTGCTTGGCTGTTGGCGTAGATGACGATTCTTTGTGGCTTAGAGCTATAGGAAGAATAAAGTATGCAACATATACACAAAGTGCCTTTTTTCACTTTAATCTTGATTCTCATCATTTTATAGTCATAGTGATGTAAGTTAAGAGTCATTTTATCTGCTCCTCTCATTTTTGTATAGTTTTCTACTTTGAAATGTCATTGAATTTGAGATAAATTATTTGTTTGCTGCTTTTATACCATTTTTTTCACCTAAACAATTTAGTTCCGCCTTCAAAAGAGATAACAACCCTCAGACTAAATTAATATTATTTATAGCTTCTTTTGCTAGAACACCGACACAATCATAAAATGCGTTTCAGACCTACAGCGACAGAAAAGGTCTAGTTAACTTTTTCCCTTTATAAATTACAACTTAACTGTGATATGTCAACTTATATGGGATAAGCAGAATGGTTTTTTTTATAAACTTTTTCAAAATGAGCAAGCAGGTAGGTGAAGTCGAGACGTCACACATGGTATCTTGAACATTGGTGTGTTGTGTATATTATTTAACTATTCATAATATTAATTTATATTAAAAATAGAATAAATATTATGATATTTATACAGTGTGGAAACCACTTATGGAATAAAATTCTTTATGTCATTAATTTTAAAAAATTATAAAAACTGAATTGAGTTGTGCGTTATGTAAACATAAATTTAAATGTACAGGGTGATTCACGCAAGTATGCCATAGTCGGTGTTTTTTCTTTAATAAAACACCCTGTATATTTGCATATTTTTGAAATCCTATTAATGAACCGATTCCAACAAATTAAATAATGTATTTTCAATTATGAATTGTACAGGGTGAAATTTCAAAATTAATAATTCATTAAACTTGAATATTGGTACTTTTTTAAATTAGCTAAATATGGATTTATCAAAAATCTAAACTAACTAATTATTAGACGAATTTGACAAAATCGGTAAATAATGTGGATTGTTTTAAATCGGTAAATGATGTGTATTGTTTTCAATTCTGTCAGTTGTTGATGTGTTGACAGTTTATACTGAAAAAGTAAAATCTTTGTCAAACACAGTTTCCTTGTCGACATAACAATGAAATATTTAACTGAGCCTCACCGAATTGAGATTTTAATGATGATCGGGTACGGGGATAACTGTAGAAGTCAAGTTGAAGTGGCAAACTTATTTAATCACAGGTATCCCGAATTGCCTAATATTACACAAAGTACTGTGTCTAAAATTTATGCACAATTCGGAGAACTTGGACATGTCAAACCATTGAAAAGAAAACCACACTTCGTTGAAGATGATGTGAAAGTGGATATTTTGTTAAGGGTCGAAGAGAATCCAACTTCAAGTAAACGTCACACATACTCAGTACCCTCAAAAGGTGAACGTTTGGGCCGGTATCATATTAGTGGTTCCTATATTTATAGATGGAAATTTGACAGCTGAAAAATATTTGAATATGCTTAGAAATGAATTTATTCCTATGTGGCAAACTTATATCCCAACGCAATAGATCCTAGCTTACCGAATGAAAATGTTTGGTTCCAGCAAGACGGGGCAACACCCCATCATGCTTTAATGGTAAGAACTTATTTAGATGAAATCTTCCCCAATAAATGGATTGGACGAAGAGGTACTATTGAGTGGCCAGCTAGATCGCCAGTACTTACGCCGTTAGATTTTTTTTGTGGGGTTATCTCAAGAACAAAGTATATGCAACACAACCAACTAGCAATGTAGACCTCAAAGACAGGATAACTACAGAAATACGGAACATTTCACCTCAAACTTTAAACAAAGTTATGGAGGAGTTCTACAGGAGCCTGTGCTATTGCCAACAACTAGGTGGAGAACATTTTGAGCATTTATTTTAATGTATGAAAATCATATCCATCAGGTATTTGTATGTATGTGTTTAATAACTGTAAAAATAAAAATTTCACCCTGTATAATTCATAATTGACCATACATTATTTAGTTTGTGTGAATGTTGGGGTCTGATACATGAAGTAAAAAAAATATATCAAAATTGGCTAGGGATGTTTTTTTGTTCAAGCAGTGAATGAAATTTTTGTAAAATTATCAATGGTAGTTCTCGACCACCAGTCAAAAGCTTCGAGTTCTTGGTACCTCAGCATTTAGATTTTTGTACTTTTGGTTGTATCGTAAAAGAACAGGAGTCATTACCAGGCTCAGCAGTATATTCACTATAGGACCTTCTTGGAGAAGTCCCTCTTTGGGAGCTTTGATCTGAGTGTACTGTGTAATAGAGGCAGATATTCTCAAATGCAGTCTTATCATGCGGGTCATACGATTCAACAAAGACATACTCACTGTTTTTGTTTTCTTTTATTGCGTTTAATCATAACTTCCAAATAAAATCCGTGAGATGAATAAGACAGAGTTATGCAGTTTTGACGGGAGAAAAAAAGGATATGTATTTAGTTTTCACCAGCGAAGTTTTTATTTAAATGTCAGTTCTGTGACTTTGACAATTCAAAGTGACAATATGAATGGTATTTAATCTGATAGATTATTTCGAGAATGAATGAAAAAGTGGAAATTCTTTTCTCCGGTTATATTTGTAATCTTGTAATTTTGGTAACCTGTGTATCTTATGATTTGATACATATGTATTTGACTATAGTATACTTTAAAACACTCTTATTGTCTCGGACATTAGTTAAAAGTCAGGCAAAAGTCATCCTATGGAAGAGCTTTAATGTTAAATGAAAAAAATCTGTATTTTTGATTTATAAAATCGAAATTTTAATATAATTGGACTGAGTACAAGTCAAACAACGTATCATTACCTAAATAACTGCCCAAAACAACATATTATTACTAATTGCAGCAATCAAACTGTCAAATTTATACAGGAGAATATAATTTTGAAAATCCAAAAATTAAAATAATTTTTTTTAATTATAACTTCTCTCTATATATACATACTTCTTGAAAATAAGCCTCTGCATAATCGCCCGAATGTAATGTAACCCTTTTTTTGCCAATTGGAACTAAATTAAGTAGAAGCCGGTAGTAAGTTCTTTGCTTTGGGCAAATAGGTCACGCTATATATACTCTCAACTGGATCTGGCAATCACGCAACCTTTAAAACCAACTGGATATATTTAAATTATAATAAAAAGGCTTTAATCTTTTAATTGATAATTATTATTTTCAAAAGCAGTTACTCGTAATTAAATCGTTTTAGATTATAGCTTGAGTTGTAACGATTACCACAATAAAATTTTTTTTTGCTATACCGGGTGTTTTGCTGAGAACCCCATATATTGGGACTTATTGATGAGATACAGGATTGTTTGTTCATTTTGCTTATACCTAGCGAATCATCCGGTACATAAAAATACAGATCTGAGAAAATATCTGATGATGGTAACTGTTTACACCGAAACTAGTCGTAATCCTTCTAGTAGATTAGCATTATCAAACCATTTTGAAGCAGTTTGATACGGGATTCTATCACTGAGTATCTGTTTGCTCTCAATAAATTACACATAGTTGAACAAAACCCCATTTGAATAACCTGATCTATAATACATCCCCTCGCTATCATTTAGCCCCATTCAAATGTGTCTGAAACCCTTACCTAGGGCAAGCTTAAACCACCCCATCTCATGTATCAAGTAGTTACTTTAAAAAATAAAATAAATTGTATTGTATTCCCTCAATATGTGTATACCGGATGTCCCTTTTCCGATCGGACCCGCAGCTCATCAATACTGGTGATATCAACTTTGTTAGAGATGTTAGAATATATCAAAATATAGTGAGTACAAGATATAAAAAAGCTAATTATTTTGCAAAATATATTGATGATAATGACGATTGAGTTAAAATAAAGACCTCATTAACATTTGGGATATTAGAATCACATAATAATTTAATTAAAATTTATTTAAACTTAGTCGATTTTTGATTAGGTTTAAGCAAATAATAATTTCCGAAAATTACCATTTTTAACTTATTACTAACAAATTACGCAGTTATTTTGATTAATTTTTCATAGAAATAAATGTAGATAAAGTGAAAGTAGACCGAAATCCTTCTTCCGAAACATAAAGGTGCTCATAACTCGACTAATTGAACATTTATAATTTTGTAGGGTTTACCAATGGATTCAGGGGTAAATCATACATTCATTACTAATTGGAAATAATTTAATGGTAGAATCCTGACTTCAAATTATGAAGATTCAAACCAAAACAACTAAATAAAATGTAGCTGCTTACTTAGTTACTAGACCAGTGCCGAAGCCTTCAAAAACAGTAAAAAGTGAAAAAAAATTATAGTAGGATAAAACCCATTATAAAAGGAGGGGAATATGATATAATGGAGGAAAAAAATAAATTACGGGCGATCCGAGTTCGGGAAGTGGGAGGGGGTGGGTTTTTAAGGGTAAAAATTGGTTTATCTCGATTTCCGGCAAAACTACAAGTCCTACGAAAAAAAGTTGAATGGCAAAGTTGTGAGTAATAATAAGCTCTTCAACTTTTGTATCTACAATTTTTACACATAACCTCAAAATTTATGTGAAAAGCTCAAATAACCAAGTTTTTGGTTTTTTATTTTTATCTTTTTCAAATAAAATATTTTTTTCACGAAATTTTGTGAAAACTTACCCTATTATGTTCCTAATACACTGTAATTTATTTGATTCGAAATACTTTTTTTTTCACCCTATTTTGACTTGGTATCAAAAAAGCACCCTAATTTTCAATCGAAAATTCTCGCGTCAAAATATCAGCTTTTTTTACAAAGTCGGTGGGCTTTTTGTTCGTTGGAATCTCTACTTTCTGATAGTCTGAAAAAAAATATACATCTCAATGGTAAATGTTCTCAGAAAATGCAAAAAATCAAAAAAACTCAAATTCGAATCTTTTTTAATCACTATAATGTACAATTTTGAGCTATTTATTAAAGTTTAGACTTCAATTACTCAATAAACGTAAGATTCCATGTAACATGGATAGACGAAAAAATTTCTAATCGAAATACACTACTATAATTAACAAACAATTAAGTTATAATCAATGGTTATAATGAAGTTAACATTTAATAAGATATCAACAATATTATGAAAAAGTTGGGGAATCTTCTTCAAATAATATTTGTTGATGCATATTTATTAGTCAATCAAGGTTTAAAAAAAATCAATTGGCAAAAATTAAATCACTCTTCATTTTGGCAAACCTCTCACCCACTGAAGGAGCAGCAGAACAGCATTGCTACAGGGCATATTATCAGCTTCAAACTTGGTTAGGCAACGAATTGACAACAACAGATAGAAGCTGGAAGAAACATCAACGTGGCATTATGACCAAATTTACAGAAAAAGATTTAATTCCGGAAGTATTGCTCAAAACTATTTGCTGTAGCTGTGAAGCTGGGTGTAACAGTTTGGAATGTGGCTGCCGAAAACATGGTTTAAAATTCACAAATTTATGTACAAATTGTCATGGTTCTGAAAATTGCTCCAATATGGAAGAAAAAACCAACGAAGAAGTAAATGATTCAGATGAAATTGTGGATGAAGAACCAATGCAGATTGGAAATAACATTGGAGACGAAAAAGGTCTTGAAGATTTCGAAGATCACCTAGAGTTGGAAAGGTTTGTCGAGTCTAACGCAGAAATTCCATCAAAGAAACAGAAATAAATGGATAAGTGATTAGAATTCAAGATAGTGTATTTATAAATGTCAAGATTAATGTAATCAAAGTGAACTATCTAAATTCAATAGTACGATTTACATGTATATTCACATTTTATGAGATTTTCTATGACATGAATGTAATTCGAATTTAGTGGATAAACCTTTCAACTCGACAAAATTGCAGCAATCACATTTTTTCGATGAAATTGTACCGGATTAAAAAAAACTTCGAATTTGAGTTTTTTTCATTTTTTGCATTTTCTGAGAACATTTACCATGGAGATGTATATTTTTTTTCAGACTATCAGAAAGTAGATATTCCAACGAACAAATAGCCCACCGACTTTTTGAGAAAAGTTGATATTTTGACGCCAGAATTTTCGATTGAAAATTAGGGTGCTTTTTTGATATTGAGTCAAAATATGGTGAAAAAAAAAAGTATTTCAAATCAAATAAATTACAGTGTATTTGGGACATAATAAGGTAAGTTTTCAAGAAATTTCGTAAAAAAAATATTTTTTTTGAAAAAGAAAAATAAAAAACCAAAAACTTGGTTATTTGAGCTTTTCACATAAATTTCGAGGTTATGTGTAAGAATTGTAGATACAAAAGTTGTAGAGCTTTTTATTACTCACAACTTTGCCATTCGACTTTTTTCCGTAGCACTTGTAGTTTTGCCAGAAATCGAGATAAACCATTTTTCACCCTTAAAAACTCTCCCCCTCCCACTTCCCGAACTCGGATCGCCCGTAATTTATTTTATTCTCCAATTATATCATATTCCCCTCCTTCTATAATGGGTTTCATCCTACTATAATTTTTTTTTGTTTCAAAAATTATCGACCCTGGTCTATACAGGGTGTTTTGTTTAAAAATTTGAAAACTATTTGTGCTCAGTACTTTAAAACTGCTTTATGTATTCATTTCATGTTTGGCAGAAAGTGTAGACAGTGTACACCCTACTAAATTATATTGAACAAACGTTTCTGGCTACTACCAGGGGCGTACGACAGGGGAAAGTGACAGGTTAGTCGTTCCCAAATCTACGACACCGGCGGAATGGAAATTTTGGCACAATTTTTCGATCCAATTCAATCCAATACTTTTTACGTAAATAGAGTACTCTTTTTCCATAACGTTAAAGTGGGGGGTACAGTGACTATACTTCCTGCCAAATATAAAATGAATACGTAAAACAGTAAGTAAGTGACTAAGTAAGCACTTACAGTTTATTTAGGTGTTTTGGGTTGAATCTTCATAATTTGAAGTCAGGATTCTACTATTGAAATATTTCCAATTAGTAATGAATCACCCTGTAAAGGAGTTTGTGTAAAGTGTAAAGGTAGTAGCAAAAAACAATTCAAATCGCAGAATATTTCCATATCTACCCCTTTGTTAAAAATTTTCAACAACAAAAAAAACGTTTTAGACTTGAAAATCGCTAAAATTCTGTGAAATAAGGTTTCATGAGACAAGAAATCGACTATCCGGCTTAGTTCTTGCACTTCTTCGCCTCCAAATTATAACATTTTAACAGTTAACAAATTTTTACTTGAAATGTCATGCAAATTCCGCAAAACTGAATATTGAAATTGAGAGCACTTTTAAATGACATTATTTACTATGAAGTACCTAAGATTCATTTAATCATTTTAATTGTGTGTGTGTGTGAGGTTGTGATATTGACTGCGGATCCTTGTGGTTCCATTAGCCTAACCAATAATCATTTTAATTGAAAAAATAGTATATTGTGCAGTGGGGAAAGTTCAACACGAGTGTGGAAGTTTGTGACACGAGCCCGAGGGGAGAGTGCCGCAAACACACGAGTGAGAAAAAGTACTTTCCCCGCATGTTGCACACTATACTTTTTCTACAACTGCACAAACTGTAACCAAAGTGTAGATTATTATAAATAAGTACTTATAAGTCTTGTTAAACTAATATTTTCAATAGAAATTGGGATTTTTATCAAAGCACGATTGAAACTACCTTTTACAATTTAAAAACTTTTAATATAATCTGACAGTTTTGTGACAACTAAGTAGGTATTTAAAGATGACAGTAGCATACTAAGTTTTTGTCGATTTTATTTGATTCTCCATATGCATGTGGCGTGGGCAGAGTGCCGTGAGAAATAATATTTCTCACAGTATGAGCAATATTTGGTTTTAAAATTAAGTAAGCTATGAGAAATACGTTACTTTTCATAGCAGTTGTAGAAAATAGTATATTGTTTTATTAGGAGTAAAAGTATAACTTTTTGTGGCGAGTCTATCTGTTTAATGGCCGAACGTTAGTGAGGCCGACAATTTCAGACGAGCCACAAAAAGTGCTTTTGCTCCGAATGAAACATGCTATTTTTTCCGCAAACGGCATCCAGACAGAACTAATTAATATTTAAATAAAAATTCAAAACGATTGCGACGAAGTTGATAAATTCAGAGAATAATAATTATAAAACTGCGCACTACATTTCCGTGGTTACTGGTTTTGTGATTGCCAAGTCAAAAACAAATTTGACAGTTCAATAATATTTTATAATGTCAGAAATATTGTAAGTGATTTAAAGCAACAATTGGACTGTGCATTTTTGGTAAGTACTTGAGCATCAAAATTTCGTTTGTTGTAGTAAAGTGTACTGAAATTTTCTTTTAGATTATATTATGTCGGATTCAGAACCCAATTGTACACCGCCCGACGTTGTTGACATTGCTAAGGCAGCTACGAATGATTTAATTCCAACTAAGTCAAGTAGAGTTTATAATTATGCTTACGAAAGATTTCTCACATGGTGCAATGATAAAAACATTTCAAACTATTCGGAAAATGTGCTACTAGCTTATTTTTTTGAAATGACAAATAAATTAAAAATGAAGAGTTCAACAATGTGGTCTCAGTATTCCATGATAAAATCATTACTGAATATTGAACATGGATTAGATATTAGCAAATATATGAAACTACGTGCTTATCTGAATTAAGGTTAGTTATAATATTCTAGCCTGCATATATACAATCTAGTTTTTAAAAACATACTACTTTTAGGTTGTTCTAATAATGGGCGTATCTAGAGCATGTAAGTAGATCCGATGAAATGGTGAACATGACAATAGACGATATAAAAGATTTAGGATCTGTTATTCATATAAAGATTCCTGATAGTAAATCTAAAAAGCCACGATCGTTCACAATTATTGGAGATAAATATATAAATCTTTACAGAAAATATACTTCTTTACGTCCACAAGCTATGGAAAGCCGACGCTTTTTTTTGAAATTTCAAAAGGGAAAATGTTATCGCATGGTCATGGGAATTCATACAATTAGTAACGTACCCAAAACAGTAGCAACTTATTTAAAACTACCGAATTCAAAAGATTACACCGGTCATGCGTTAAGAAGAACTTCAGCTACTTTGCTTGTGGATGGAGGAGCTGATATTACTTGTTTGAAACGGCATGGAGGTTGGAGGTCGAGCACTGTTGCTGAAGGATAAATTGAAGACTCTTTGTCTAATAAAAAACAAACTGCAGAAAAAATCTTGATGTCGAATTCTTTTTCACTGTACCTGAATGCAGCTTCTCATGAGCGAAATTATGTCGACGTTGATGTAACAGAAGCAACAACAAGTAAGGAGTCACGGGAAATTTTGTCGATGAACTCTTTCAACCCTGCACAAAATTCGCTTGAATTGGAAGTGAATGAATCAGGTAGTGCATTAAATATGTGCGGTGCAACCTTAAATAACTGTAATTTTACTATCAATAGTTATTATCGTTGATAAAGTTTAAAAGTTCAACTAATAATTATTTTCCCTGTTAAAAATTCTACTTTTTTGTACGGCCGTCAGCGTACAAAAAAGTACTTTTTTGTCCACTCACGGCCGTACAAAAAAGTGGCGTCTGTGAAATCATATTTCAACATCATGAGTTGACGTTGATAATGTCTACTTTTTTTGACGTTTGCGGAAAAAATTTGTTTTCATAGAATTATTTTTCTACCTTCTTGCTGCAGCAATGCTTCAGAATCAATAAAACTGTTATTATTATTATTAACATGTCAAGTGAACCCTTGCTTAGCCCTTTCTGGTAATGTTCACCTATCCCGAGCGTGTTTAAACGCAAATAGGATGAAGCTCTGCAATCACATATTTAGAAATTTACGGACAGTGTGATGAGTCAAGTATTCAAAATTGCAGCCTTCTGCAAATCGATGTATGTGTTTTTGTGAAGACCTAGTTTAGTGAGGATGTCTTGTAGAGTCTTGGAAATTTGTCTCGTTGATGAAACTGTGACCGCCTCCACCTCTACTTTCCCTGCGTGCCACATCTGTCTTTCCCTAATTGCAAGATTGCAGTTTTATCGTTATAGTTGTCTAAAATATTGTTATTATTAGCTACAGCAGCATCCACTAGAAGAACCAACTACAATATCATAGCAAAGTCTACTTTAAGCTTCGTTGAGTGTGTTTTCTACTTTGGTATGTATGTAAACTCCTGGACAAAATTAACGCACCACTTTAATTATTCCAAATATTTACAATATAAACACAAAATAAAACTTAGTTAAATTGAAACAATAATGAATACCTAAAAATTAGTCGAATACCTTAACATGACCTTAATTTGCCTTATTTTTTCTTTAACAATTTGTTTTTGCTGAAAATGCATAATTAAGCTATCATGCTTTCAAAATGAAAAAAGAATATGTGAAACGCAATAAATGAATTTTGGTGAACCCTAATACCGTGTAGGGCATCCTCTACTTCTTATTACTGCATTCATGCGTCGAGGCATGCTTGATATTAAATGTTCAACAAACGCTTGCGGAATAATCTCCCATTCTTCAATAACGGCCTCTATAAGTTGGTTGTGATTAACAACAGGGTGTCTAAGACTTCAAATCTTCTTTTTGAGATAGTCCCATAGATGCTCTATAGGATTCATGTCCGGACTGTTAGGTGGCCACTCTAATAAAGGTATATTAACATCATTTAGGTAACCAATAACCTGTCTTGCCACGTGGGGACGAGCGTTGTCCTGCATGAATAAAAAATTAGGCCCAACAAATGGAGCGAAAGGCATTACATGTTCGACAATAATGTTATCTAAGTAATATTGGGCATTCATAGACCTCGTACGTATAGGGACTAATTCCGTACGAGCATCGAAGCAAATTCCTCCCCAAAACATTTTAGAGCCACCACCAAAAGGTACTTTAGGAGAGATATTACAGCTAGCAAACCTTTCTCCTCGTCTTCGCCAGACACGCTCACGTCCATCTGGAGCTTTAAGGCTAACTCTGGTTTCATCGGAGAACATAACCCGTTTCCAATCATTGATGGTCCAATTCTGATGTAGTCTTGCAAAATTCAATCTCTGAACTTTGTGTTCTCTGGTAAGCAAGGGCTTCATGTGAACGTCTTCTAACCGTTCGAGATGATATAGCGACGTTGCGAACATCCGCTAATTCATTTTTTAACAGATTGCTGGTAACTCTCCTGTCTCTGAGAGCACGTTGTCTCAAAAAACGATCATCAATTTGATTAGTGCAACGTTTTCGCCCTTGTCCTGCTCTTCGAAGGTACGAGCCTGTTTCATTACTACGTCTCACTACGCGACTGATACTGGAATGATGTCTTCCTAATAAACCAGCAACATGTCGCATTGAATATCCTTCATCCAGAAGAGTCGATGTTCGCACTGCCTCCTCTATTGACAAATTTCTTTGGCGGTTTATTTTTCTTACTTGTTTTACTCGCAAATGAACTTCCAAACATGCATATGATAAAAACAATTACAAACAAACGCTTGCTTCTCACAGAAATTTTGTTTTAATCAACACTTAAAAAAAAAATTTAACACAGATTTACTCTAAAACGAAGTTTAATATGAATTACTGTCAAAACAAGGTATTATGTGACACTAGCTAGTTTGAATAACATCTGTCAGTATCAAACACGGTCCATAGCCTACTTGTCGTACACTAAGTTAACAATAAATAAAGATTATTGAGAAAAATATAAGTGGTGCGTTAATTTTGTCCAGGAGTTTATTTTGGGGTGACATTCACTGAGACCTAAAAGATCTATTGTGCCCCCTTACTTCTACTAAGTTAGAGGAGAGTCTCAGAAACTAATAGTTCCTTTAGTCCTATTTCCCAGAGGAATTTTAGGATATCTGCAGGCTTCAACTTAGGTAAATGTTCCTCTTCTATCCAGTAATCTCTCAGGTGCTGTGCTCTAGGATTCTGAAGTGCTGTGCAGTTGGAAAGTATGTGGATGGAGGTTTCTTCTTCCATTCCACAAAATCTACATTCTTCTTCCTCCACTATTTTCAGCTTTTTCAGGTGCCCATTCAGGCGACAATGTCCCGTTAGGATCTCTGTTAAAACTCTTAGCGCAGTTTTACTTTGACTTATGCATTCTTTTGATCTCAACAGGTTGTAGTCACCTAGAAGAGTCTTTGATTGTATAAGCCCTACTAGATCTTTCCAATGGTCAGATCTTCCCTTTTTCTCGGCTCTACCTATTTCTTCCAATAGAACATTGAGGCTGATTCCGTAAAAGGGTTCAGGCCCCCAGAAAGGTATTTCAGTCCCCCTCCTCGCTAATTCATCTGCTTTTTAATTTCCTTCTATTCCAGTGTATCCTGGAATCCATAGTAAAGTGACTATTTTGTCGCCTAGTTCATTGAGTTTGTCCAGGCATTCCCACACCATTTTGGAACTGATTACACAAGTGCTTTAATCGCTGCTTGACTATCCGACATTATGATAATCCTTTGTCTTCTGTATCCTTTATCAATATTGAACTGGGCGCAGTTTCTCATGGCGAGGATTTCCGATTGAAAGATACTTGGGGTTTTTCCCAAGCTTTCAGAGTGTTTGGTTCCTGGCCCGAATACTCCTATCCCAGTTCCTTCTATTGCTTTTGAGCCGTCTGTGTACCATTGAATGGCATTCTTCCCAAGTCTGGTAATGGTATTTGGATCCCATTCCTTCTTGTTGCCTAATTCCGTAAGGAATTTCTTTGAAAAGTTATCATACGTCTTGTGGCATGTCCCAGGTTGTCTGATTTCTAAGAAGTGAGGAGGTGGTTTTTTTTAATGATTCCCTCTCTACTCTACTTTAGTTATTAAAACATATTATGAGCAAATTCTGAAAAAGTGAATACCTGATAACAAAAATATTTCCTTTGAAAAAGGACAATTGGTATATATTAGTAATGCTTAAAAACAAATCACGCGCCCTCCATGTATATGTTGACACAATCGAAATCAACCCTTTAGAAATTTGGATATAACGTTCCGTAATACATCAAGTTTTTAGAAAGGGAACAGACGTATCGTATCAAATTAGCATTTTGTAGACCGCAACCCGACCGTCCGAAACGTTGTGACTGCAATACCCGCGAGGATAGGAACCGACCAAGGGAAGAATGGGGGTTACGACAACGTGTAATCCCTTCATTTGATTCCAAGCTGATGCTTTGTTTGTTGAACAGCCGCGCTGTATAATACACTGATAGAAAAAACGAGCTTTCGAAAATTTGCATCTATATTTTTTTTATTATTTAAAATTTAGTTCGGTATAGAATTGATAATAAAATTTAGAAATTCCTTCAAAAGTTGTAATTATTGAATTTGCCATAAAATCGTAAGTGTCCATATAGAGAGAATTTAATTGAATTACTTTTTTTTATTATCGAAAGACTTGTTCGTTCAATCGAAAAACAAAAAAAAAAGACGGTTCCTTTCTGCTATGGAATGATGACTAACGACATTTCATTCAATGGGTATCTAATTGGCCGGGTGACTAATTGCTTTTAATTAAATTTCTGCTTTTGTGGCGTTTTTTAAAATATTATTTTCTCTGAAGAGACATTAAAAAGAGAGCCAATAATATTATGAAAAATCATAAACTCTGGTTTATAATTATTTTTTTATGTAGTTGTCGAAATGATGTTGAGTCAATTACTTTGAAAATAACAAGGAAAATCATATATAAAGAATATTTGACAATATTTCGTATTGGACATAAAGTATGGTATAGTACATTCAATAGCCTTTTTGGTGTACGTTATCGTTTGTGACGTATATCTGGGTTTTCGGTATGTCGTTTATTTTATTTGCTGTTTTGACATACAGTGTGGAAACCACTTATGGAATAAAATTCTTTATGTCATTATTTTAGAAAATTATAAAAAATACCGAGACACATCAAATTTGAATTAAGTTGTGCGTTATGTAAACATAAATTTAAATGTACAGGGTGATTCACGCAAGAATGCCATAGTCGGTGCTGTTTTTTTTTTAATTAAACACCCTGTATATTTGCATATTTTTGAAATCCTCCTAATGAACAGATTCCAACAAACTAAATAATGTATGGTCAATTATGAATTATATAGGGTGAAATTTTAAAATTAATAATTTATTACACTTGAAATATTGGTACTTTTTTAAATTAGCTAAACATGGATTTATCAAAAATCTAAACTAACTAATTATTAGACGTATTTGTTTATTAAACAAAACCTGCTACGCCCATGAATTTTATCATAAATACCTAAAAACGCCAATAATTAGACAAAATCGGTAAATAATGTGGATTGTTTTAAATCGGTAAATAATGTGGATTCTTTTCTATTTTGTCAGTTGTTGATGTGTTGACAGTTTATACTGTAAAAGTAAAATCTTTGTCAAACACTCTTTCCTTGTCGACATAACGATGAAATATTTAACTGAGACACCGAATTGAGATTTTAATGATGATCGGGTACGGGGATAACTGCAGAAGTCAGGTTGAAGTGGCAAACTTATTTAATCACAGGTATCCCGAATTGCCTAATATTTCACAAAGTACTGTGTCTAAAATTTATGCACAATTCAGAGAACTTGGACATGTAAAACCATACATCGTTGAAGATGATGTGAAAGTGGATATTTTGTTAAGTGTCGAAGAGAATCCAACTTCAAGTACACGTCAAATTGTCCGTGAAAATAACGTTAATCATACAACTATTCTGAGATGTCTTCATAAAGAAAAACTTTATTCCTACAAATTAATTTTTTTGCAGGAGTTGACAGAAGACGATCCAGATCGTAGAATGGATTTCTGCGCAAGATTGATGAATAAGCTGAGCAAAAATGAGATAGCTCTTGTTACCATTCTTTTTACTGACGAATCAACATTCACATTGAATGGCGAGGTAAACCGACAGAACTGTAGATATTGGTCAGCAGAGAATCCTAATTGGATGCGTGAGACACACACTCAGTACCCTCAAAAGGTGAACGTGTGAGCCGGTATCACAGACGACCATATTATTGGTCCTATATTTATAGATGTAAATTTGGCAGCTGAAAAATATTTGAATATGCTTAGAAATGAAGTTATTCCTGCGTTGGCAAACTTATATCCCAACGCAATAGATCCTAGCTTACCAAATGAAAATGTTTGGTTCCAGCAAGACGGGGCAACACCCCATTATGTTTTAATGGTAAGAACTTATTTAGATGAAATCTTTCCCAATAAATGGATTGGACGAAGAGGTACTATTGAGTGGCCAGCTAGATCGCCAGTACTTACGCCGTTAGATTTTTTTCTGTGGGGTTATCTCAAGAACAAAGTATATGCAACACAACCAACTAGCATTGTAGACCTCTAAGACAGGATAACTACAGAAATACGGAATATTTCACTTCAAACTTCAAACAAAGTTAAGGAGGAGTTCTATAGGAGACTGTGCTATTGCCAACAACTAGGTGGAGAACATTTTGAACATTTATTTCAATGTATTAAAATCAAATACATCAGGTATTTTAACTGTAAAAATAAAAATTTCACCTTGTATAATTCATAATTGACCATACATTATCTAGTTTGTTGGAATCGGTTCATTAAAAGGATTTCAAAAATATGCAAATATACAGAAAGTTTCATTAAAAAAAAAAACAACACCGACTATGGCATACTTGCTTGAATCACCCTGTACATTTACATTTATGTTTAAATAACGCACAACTCAATCCAAAAGTTGACATAAAGAATTTTATTCCATAAGTGGTTTCCACACTGTATATCTTAAATCTTAAATTTGATAAATAAAATCATCAGAATTGGATACAGCTTCCCCGAAAACCCGAGTAACGAGTTTGGAGCGATTTTCATGCACGCTGCCATTCCTACCCCAATTCACCCCCCGCGCTCCCCAACAGAGCCTCCCCCGTACAGCCCGGGTAATTCTAATGCCCGAGTAACGATTTCCAAGCGATCTTTCCGAGATTCCAATCGTTCCCATAATGGTGCACATAATTATGCAATTGGAAAATGCATTTTCCTGCCCAGAAGGCGTTTTTCAAAAAAGTGCTAACCCACATTTTTCCCAGTCTTTTCTGGGACCTTCCTGAAAACAATGCAGAAAACCGCATTTCGATATCTGTTGTGCCTCGAAATTTCTTCTATTTTTCCTAAATGCCCCGGTCTAATGATAATATCATTGGTCCTTTTTCCCAAATATTAATATAATGTATCTCTAATTACCATCTTAAGAAAATAAAAATGTATATGTCTTCCTGCTTCGGTAACTTTCTAGTTTCTACACTGGGTGTATACTTATTTCTCGCTGGTATAATATAGATATAATCTAAACGAGGTATCCATCTTAGTTCTGGTATTTACCTGCATCTAATTATGAGCTATGTTTTGAATTAAATAATTACCTTAAAATAGACTCAATTACAACAAAAAAATTCCTAGTATATGTAATTAAATTTTGGAGAAATACCACAATTATTTGGATCTCTTATAGAGTGACCCAAGTTTTTATTCACAACATTGTTACTAATTTCATTTATAAGTTGTAGTAATGTGAGCCACCTTGTATATCCATTGATATATGTAATAATTAGAGTTGTAATTGCGGCGTTTCTAAACACATTATTTCTCTTAATTCGTCGGCTCTGCGTTTCATTATTACGAGAAAACTTTTTTAATTAGACGTCGGCCATGTTAAATGATGGATTTCTTTCAATTATTCCTTTTTTTTTTCATTTTTAATTCGTTGTTGAGGAAAGTCATAAAATGAGATTTTACAGGAAATGTCGTCATTTTGACGGTTGAGGATTAGTAATTATTAAAACAATTTGATTTTAACTTTGATACTCTCAACGAATACAGAAAATTCATTTGACATTATAAAAAGTTTTTGAAGGCGTTGGCAGCATCTTCTGGGATCTGGAAACATTGACCTAACAGTTCATTCTAAATGTTTGGAAAAGTTATTAGGACTTAGGTTAGGTTTGTGCTGAGTGGGCTTATAAGGCCCTCCACTGCGACTGGCAAGAGTCTATTGTGGCTCACACCTATTCAGATTTCACCAAACAAATTCAGCTTCTTAACAAAGCCGATGAGTTTATTTGGTGAATGAGAGAGAGAGAGAGAAGTATACTTTATTGACCCTAAAGCATCAACAGGCCATCGACCGAGGTATTTCAGCCAGGTTCAGCCAGGTTCAGCCAGGTCCGAGGGCGAGAGAGAGACCCTGCTAAACATCAGATACCTGATTCGAGCCGCGGCGAGGCAGGCACAAATTATATGCTCTGCTGTTTCATCATCATCCAGACAAAGACGCAAGTCGGATCTTCCGACAATCCAAGTTTCAGCATATGATGATTCAGATGACAGTGACCTGTTAAAAGGCCTGTTAAACAACGTAGGTCATGCCTGCTGTAGCATAACATTTGTTTGGAGACATTCTTCAAAGGATGTATAAAAGCCTTTGAATGAACCAATTCTAGTACATTTTGCCAGAAGTTTAAAGCTTTTCTTGCTGTCCAGGTATTTGGTGTTTGTTTAGCAAAACTTATTGAGATGCCAATTGTAGGTTCTGGTCCAATAGAAACACGTGCAGCTCCCTCCCTTGCAAGAAAGTCTGCCTTCTCGTTTCCTTCCATGCCAGAATACCCAGGGATCCTGATCAGCAATACTTTATTGAGTTCTCCTATTGAGGAGAGTCTTTTTTGGCAGTCTAAAACCAATTTCGACGTTACACTGCGAGAGATAAGTGCTTTCAAAGCCGCTTGGATGTCCGAGAAAATATTTATTGTTCTATGTATGAGATTGGCTTGCTCCACTCTCTCCACACATGAAACAATGGCGTAAATTTCTGCCTGAAATACGGTTGCATAAGATTTAGTGAGGTTGAAATTTTTGTCCTAGGTCTGCGCCTATAAACACCTGCACCAGAGCCTGAGGGTGTTTTTGAGCCGTCTGTGTACCAACAGCTGTCTGCTCTTAAGAGTTCATCCTTACGAAGGACCCATTCATCTCTATTTGGAATTAGGACGGTATAAGGCAGGTCGTAGTTTACTGTTGGAGGCATTATGTCAGAGGTCATTCCCAGAATACTGTGTCTTTCAGTGTCCACTAGCATTCTGCCATATGCGCAGTTCTGTATGTTATCCATCTAGCCTCTCTTTGCAAAAATATAATATTAGGACTTAGGTTGGGACTGTATGGAGATTGGTCCAGCAGTCCGATGGAGGATAGGAGATGGTTTTTCGAAACTTTGTATCCAACGATATGACTCTTTATATAAAACTATACTCGACATGACAGCTGATTTTGACATATCATACTTGTCGACAGGCGCCAACTATATATTGTAGATATCCCTCGTAGCTTCACATTATTTAAATACTGTCTGCTGTAGCAGCGGCCAATGATAAATCCCATCCAATTAAATCAACAAATCATCAAGTATGAATAATATTTCAACCTACCTGTATATCCTGTGTGATCCGAAAGATCAGCAATGGAAATGTTACCACATTATGCAAATCAACCTACTTGATCATAATTACCTACCAATTTAAGCTCATTTCTTTTAATTTTAACAACGGCGACCGGACATGGGCGCCATGTTGCTTCAAAGTTTAGATTTTAAGATAAAAACTAAGGCAAACCCCGAAGAACTGAACAACGCCCGTTCGACCAATCGCAAGTAACTGAAACCGGAAGTCAGCTATTACACCGACTGCTCGCAATACTCGTTCACTTCCTCTTTGCATTTTTATTTTTTATTTTTCAAACCTTTTGTTTATTCGGTTATTAAGGTCTTTCTTAGTAGGTTGTGTTGGTGACTGTAGTAGTCACCAGCCATCTAGACTAGACGGCGGTTTTTATTGTTTTTGGTTCTGCACTGATAGGTTGAGTAATTGCATAGGATGTACTTTGAATGAAATAGGGGGTTGTTTTAATAGTATAAAAGGTTTTTCTTGTTGTGTGCAAAGTGAAACGATTGAGTATGCGTTCCACCAAAAATATTATAATTTTAAATCGTTTATAAATTTTCGAACCAGCAAGTTTAGTATATGTATCATTTAAGATGAGCAATTACAGGATATTCAATGTTTGTATGTAAGTTTATTGGGTTGACATTTACTGAGACCTAAAAGATCTTAGCTCTACGTAGTTCGTGCGGAAAGTCTTTTTTTGTGTTTTGGAAGCTGTTTTAATTGTTTTTGTCTCATCGAGTCCAGTGACTCACAGTCAGATAAGATATGGATTACGGTCTCGGTCTCCATGCCACAGAGTCTGCAGCTGAGTTCACCATTATATAACCCTATTTTATGCCGGTGATCTTTTGCCGGGGTATGGCCCGTTAGATAACCTGTAATAATTTTTAGCTTATTCCTACTGATATTCAGTAGTTCTTCGGCCCGTTTTACACATGATTCACCTATGAAGGTTTTACTGTGTACCTGCTTTGGAGTGTTCCTCCACTGAAGTCCATGTTGGCTTTGTACCCATTTTTGTACTTGCCCTCGAACTACATTCTTTGTGGTCCCAAGAGCTGGTACTGGTCCAACATATGCTGTTGCTGAACCTCTTCTCGCGAGTTCATCAGCTTGTTAATTTCCAGAAATACCGTTATGTCCCGGCACCCACACTAATCTTACTGTAATGTGGTCTGCTAGTTCATTTAGCTCTTTCTGGCATTCTTCTACTAGTCTGGATGTTACCTTGCGAATATTTAAAGCTGCAAGGGCTACCTGGCTGTCAATTAGTATGTTTATCCTGTGAGTGTCAGTCCTATGTTTGTTAATTCTGACACTGAAATGCAGGGGTGCGGAAAGTCTTATAGACTAGTAACTCCTTTATCTCTATCTCCTGGTGGAATTTTAGGATATCTGCAGGCTTCAACTTAGGCAAATGTCCCTCTTTTATTCAATAATCTTCCAGGTTTTGTGCCCCAGGATTCTGAATTGCTGTTAAATTTGCAAGTATTTGGATGGAGGTGTCTTCTTCCATGCCACATAATCTACTATTTTGATACTGGAATAATCAACTCATAAAATCTCGAAAAAAAAAAATTATAATTTAGTGAAAATTGTAATAACTTTCATGCATTTATTTCCAAAAGACCTCATCATGAAAACCCACTGTGGTTGGTTTTCCCTTATATAATGTCACACCTTAAAGGTGCCGTTACTTTTATTACCTTTCAATATATATCACCCTTAAACTTTTGATATCAGTTACCTGAGTGAAATATTGGATTACAGAAAATATTTTGACACAACCACCTCAAAATAAATGTTGAAAAGACTAAAGACGTCCGACCACAAGTCAGAGCGTATCTATACAAGTTACAGGCACAGCTGAATATTCTTCAAACGATTGTTATCCACAGAAAGTTAACATAAATAATGATTCTCAAGGCTGTGGTTAGCACTATACAGGATCGGTTTCAAGAGATTTTTATTCTATTTAGATAGATACAATTTCCCAGACGTAGCCAAATATTACATTCAAATAATGATCAAAGTTGTCAGATTAAGAGTACTCCTAACTTTTGATACTATAGTATAGTATATAGTGTGTAACAAATAATTGAAACGGGGATGGGAGCTTAATATTGTTAAAATAAATGGGATAAGAGAAAGAAGGCGATAAGACATGGGAGAATGAGAGACAATATTGTCAATTTGAAACGCGCGTCGTGAAACTTGCGACTGATCGGTATTCTAGGGTTAATGAAGTTGAATGATTAAGCTATTTAGAGACAGACAGACATTGCTGAGTATAATTTTTTGCTAGTCTATATGTAGGTACAGACCATTTAAGGGAATCGTCAATATAGAAACCAAGAAACTTAATCGAATTTGTAGATTTTATTGTTGAATTAAAAGGCTGTAAAATGTCTCTGTGAGAAAAAACTAGTCTTTTTAGTTTTAAAACAAATACCATTCGGGTAAGACCAGAACTCTGAACTACTTCAGGTAACTTCTGTAAGTTCCTTGTAGCATTACTTATTCTTTTTTTCTTATTTGTTTTTCCGTTGTGTCAGATAGGGACCAATAAATATTTTATTACTGGTTAATCTTGACAACGTCGAAATAAAAAATAACCAGAATATTGAAAAAGGCAAGCTTTGCTATGGTTCGAGAACGCCTTCAGCACCATAGATATAAAGTATCCAATATCGAACAAAATATCGTAGGTATTGAGGATTTTCAAATCCGAAAGTTTGAAATATTATTTGAACAAAAAATCAAAAAAGAACTGAATAATTATCAACAAAACAATGTACCGAACACAATCATTAATTTATCGAAAGCATTAAATTCTTCAGACGTATTAGTTCTTTCAAAAGGATTAAATTTTTGCTTTGACTCCAAAATCAATACCAAAATTGGACATAATAAGCTCAATAGAACAAGTAAGTACCTAGTGAATTACCTGAACACGAAGGAGAAGAATATAGAGTACGTTGTAAAGTCATATTAGAAAAATCTATTCATTTAAAAAACAATACTACAAAAGCAGAACAAAAATTAGCACTCATCAACTTCAATGTTAATGGTAGAAGAACTAGAAATAGTGAAATATTTAATATTCCATTTCATCCTACGGACTATGGACAAAATGAATCCATCACGCGAGTTCTCAGAATTGCCAATGACATTAATTTTAGTATAGAACTTTTTAATACATCAATTCCTACTTTTAAAAAACAGACAAAAATCTTAAATTTTTAACTTTGAATTTTAATTTTCATCATGGGTAATTAAAATTGTAATATTTTGTTTCATATTTTAAATTGTATTTCATTGTTTTCCTGTTATATTTTGTGCTTTTTTTTAGTATTGTATTTTTATTGTTGCATTTTGTATTCGCCACTTTTAATCTACTTTTAATCTAATTTTGTATTAAAATGGTATGACCGTTAAATAAATAAATAAATAAATAAAAAAATCAATTGAAAATCTCAAAGAAGATGATTCTATTATTATTTTACCGGCTGATAAGGGCAATTCTACTGTAATTATGAACAAAATTGATTATGATTCAAAAGTAATGAATTTTTTTATAAATGGCCCTTATACTAAGCTACCAAATGATCCTACCAATTCAATTGAAAACAAAATTTATAAGGTCTAGTTGTCCTATTTTTTTCGTTGTGTCAGATAAGGACCAAACATTATTTTATTACTAGTTAATCTTGACAACGGTAGATGGAACGCTACCGAAACGTCGAAATAAAAAATAAAAAACATTATTGTGGTTTGATTCCCAAAAATTAAAAGAAAAAAGAATACTTCAGGTAAATACAGTGAATTGTCCTTGGATGAATCTTACTTCCATATTTTCGGTTACCATAAGCAATCATCTTCAAAATGTACCTACCAATGGAAGCCAGAAAATTTCTCTTTATTAGAACTACATTTTTTTTGAATTCGTGAATGGTCTGAGCCAATCCTGTTTACCAAAACAAGTCGCTATTCATCATTTAGAAACAGAAATCTTGACACTGTATTTTTACCTCAAAGGCATCCAGTAACAACGAATAATTCGATATTCGACTTATAACCATTTGTCATCTTTTTGTTCAGGAAATAAATAAATCCTTTGGGAATATCTATAGGACGAGATTTTTGGCTCCTTTTTGGTTTAAGCGCAAACGATTACTTTTTTTGTTTTGATTCGTGTTTTAGTTTCAAAGGCAACGTTGAATGGGAATTTTTTTTTCCAAGATTTGTGTATTCTGTTCTCATAAATAAATCTTTTTGTGTTTGTGTCTTCATGAAATAAACTTCATTAACGAACCTGCTGCGGAATTTAAACCTATGTCGTTTTAAATATGATGCTTTTTGAGAAAATACACTGCTCTATACGTCGGTAGTAGATTAAAGAATCATAAAGTGAAAATAAAACTCTTGGAGGGTAGATTTATGGTACTGTTTTATCTTTTAAATTCAATGGAAATACAATTTCAACAATTAAGATAAAAGCGAAAGATGTACTTTTTTTGTTGTAAACTTAAGAGACAGAAATATACTCATAACTCGATTAATAGGGAAGCTTGAACGTTCTAGTCAACACCAATCAGTTGAGTGGAACTTTGAGTTGATAGTTGGAAGCATTAAGGGGCATCCACCAAATTCGACCTTGCACAATTATGCTTTGTATATTTTTTTGTTTCCCTACGTCCTCACGTTCAAGTTCACATAACGAAAATTTTATTAGAAATATGAAAGCTCCGCAACATTTAGGTAGCCAAGCGGTCCAAGTGGATTTTGGTTCACGTACTACTCTATAAGCTTCGTCAGTACTGAACTGGGAGACCGCCGAGACCGGCGAGCGCTGTCTCAACAGATAAAATGACTCGTAACTTACATCCCTATGACTATAAAATGATGAGAATCAAGATTAAAGTGAAAAAAGGCACTTTATGTATATGTTGCATACTATATTCTTCCTATAGCTCTAAGCCACAAAGAATCGTCATCTACTTCAACAGCCAAGCAGCACTAAAGGCCATACGCTCATATCTGATAACATCAAATCTGTTGTGGGAGTGTCACAAGGTCCTCAACAGACTAGGTAGTCATGAAAGTGTGACCCCAGCCTGGGTACCAGGTCATCAAGGAATAAAAGGCGATGGAAAGGCCGATGAATCAGCCAAGCGGGGAGCAACGGAGGTCATAATAGGTCCAAAACCTTCCTGAGAAATTGCTAAATGCCCAAGTGAAGAGAGCATCCACAAATGGATAAACAACCAGGCGTTGCGCTGGTGGTATGAAACCCCAGGACAAAGGCACGCTTATTCCTTCAAAGTACTTCGGCCAAACTGTCACACGACCTACTATGTCAAAGTCGAGAAACGACGAGGGTGATGGTGGGAATGCTGACCGGGCATTGTAGGCTGAGGAAACATTATGCACGGATGACAGCGTATGCAGCTTTTGCCAGGAAAAAGACGGAGCCGCGGAGCACATACTCTGTGAGTGCTAAGGTCTAGCAAGGGTGCGGTTTCACTTACTTGGAAAGGAAAAATACGGCAAAGAGCTACGCAAGAGAGGCGGTATCCAGGCTATTAAGTCTAATAAAAAGAATAAAGCTAGATATCGAGCTCTAAATATAGGGAAGACCACAATAGATCTGCAAAGGTCGTAGTGAGATATGACAAAGAATCACTCCAATTGTAAAGTAATAGCTCTAAGCCTCTTATAAAAACGAGTCTCTCCACACTAACAGAACGATTTTAGGTAAGTTTAAGGGGCATCCACCAAATTCGACCTTGCACAATAATTATGCTTTGTATATTTTTTTGTATCCCTACGTCCTCACGTTTAAGTTTACATAGCGAAAATTTTATTAGAAATATGAAAGCTCCGCAACATGTAGATAGCCAAGCAGTCCAAGCGGATTTTGGTTCACGTACTACTCTATAAGCTTCGTCAGTACTGAACTGGGAGACCGCCGAGACCGGCGAGCGCTGTATCAACAATGGAACGGCACGCGACTACCGAAGCAGAGAGACAATGTCAGTCATAGAAGGATAGAAAAGCGAGAGATGGATTTTTATCCGATATTTTAGTGGTAGCAACCGAATTTCAATAAGGAATTGTACGGTCATAAGTAATTTGAGGATTCTGAGATTTTATTCATAGAGCTTCAAATTACACTTCTCATCAATTAATTTTTCCATTTAATCTATATTTAATTCTTTACAAGGGCTCAAACTTTGCTTAAAATGTGTAATTACCTCATGATTCGTATTTTTTCAACAAAATTTGGTTAGCATTTCAAAGTTTTTATTCGATGAGAACTCTAAGTTCAACATTAATCTACATGACATATTTTTTTGTTAATTCTCAATACATCCATTACCTCAAAATTATTTGCCAAAAATACTTCGATATTTTGTCAAATCGCTGCCGATAGATTCCCCTTAAGGGGCTTTCTTGAACTAAAAATGCTCATAACTTGAGTAGTGGGCTCGTTTCATGAATTTCAATGAAAATGTCACAAGATATATTGGGTCTCAACTAAGTATTTGCAACTAATAACGCCACTCTACGATTTCAAATAAAAATGAAAAAAAATATTTGAATTCCTGTGGTAGACTGTGGTAGGCTAGAGCCAATGACAAACAAGGAGATTTTGCGATGTTGTCAGGAGGGAAAACTTTATAAGTAGACTAGTTATCTTTTTACTTTTACATCTGTTAAACAGAAACCCAAAGTACTGTCAAAACGTACTCTTTCAAATGATGCTCCCATAATCGGGTGCCTCTTAAAAAAGGTAACTCTCGCGTAGTCGGAGAAATTTGGAAATAATATATTTTTTTTATTGGTGAACCATTCTACCTATTTAAAGCACGCCTCAGCGTGTTTAAATCGAACTTTAAAAAACGCGCGTGTTTTAAAGTTACCGTGGCAACATCCACAACTCGAGAAACGAAGTCTAAATCTATGGTCTAAATCATGTCTTAATGACAATTTTTTTATTATTGATCTGACAGGAGTAGTTTGTAAAACGTCAAAACTTTTATTCGAACAATATTTAACAATGTCAAATTCATAAATTAAAATGGAAAGTGCCGTTGGTATTGTTTGAAATATTAATATTTCGATTTTTCAAATGGAAAATACGGTTGAACTTCCATCAAAATACAAATTAGTTTATGTTTTTTCGATTTCCATGACAACGCAAGGAATACATCATATTATAAATCACGAATTCAACCATTTGACATTTAGTTCTTATTTCCATCTATGATTTCCATCTATGATTTCCATTTCTTGTAGTTGTAGTAGTTATAGACCAGTATTTATAATTTCAAAGTGCACCAATAAAAAAAATAGCGTAAACTATTCGTGGATAACTGGTCTTTAAAACACTTGCTCTATTTCGTGCGTGTTTCAAAGACCTTAATATCCACTTATACTTTAATATACTATTAAGCTGTAGTTTTCGATATGACGCTTTCAAAGTAGAAAATAAAATGTGACGATGATATATCGAAACAATTGTCAATTCTATTAGAAAACTAATATAGTGGAGTTATAAAGAAATAGTGTGTTCTATGATGTAAAATCACTTTTAACATATGGGAGGCAATGCTGTAGTGAGCGTTGAAGAAAAAACATTCCACAGTACATTAAAAGTACCTATACTTATAAAATAAATAGAAAAAAACTTCAAATCTTTAGTATTACCGATTTAATGAAAATTAAATGTTCTCTATGTAGGTCGAGTTGTTTGAAAAACATGAGATATTAACACACACGCGTAAATTGCGTTACCCTAGAATTCCGAAGAATTCGAAACTCATTTTAGCTCTGGATCGCTTATTCTTCTTTTTTTTTAGGGGATTTTGAGTGCCTCCTCAAAAAATAACAAATGCCATACATAGCCTACAAATGTTTTGTTTATGTAGTCTATTGTTTTGTGTTTATTGATTTCCGGATTTTATTAAAGTATTTGTGTAAGTGTTTTTTATTAGTTTTATGTCTTTTAAAAGGTGTGTAAACAGAAGCACACTTTCTACTATAAAATAACAACTACTAAAAACTGAACGTGGATGATGTAAATTGACAACTGTCAAATTCTTCTATAAACTTTCACTTCGTCCTAATCAACTTGGATAGTCAAGTAGGACTTAACAACAGAACGTACTTTGAATCTGACAACAAGGGCTTCTGCCATTGGTTTAATAAAAGCGGTTTATTTAAATCTAAAAAAAATTTTAAAACTAAATTTCATAAAAATTTATAACTTTTTGAGATAAATATCGTTATCATGGAAAAAGATATGTTATCCTTAACCTTTCTGGTATGAATTCACTTGGAAGGCTAAAACAAAAAACAGCAGATTCTTCTTTCACCATGACACTGACACTCAACTCCTTGAAAATTGGTTTGAATTAATAGCTACCTGTAATAGTGGTACGATTTAAATAAGTAAAATATAGTAGATGTTTCTTTTTACTCAGTTTTCTTCATAGCACACTCGCTAAGATTATTATTGATAGATAGGATAGAGACACAACTATCTCTTACTTCAATCTATACTTTTAAATGATAAAAATAGTATCTCCGCTCATGGTAAATACCTCTTTGACTAACGTCTTCTACAACAGGTAGACGAATTTAACCTGGGGTTCTTTGAAAAAAATATATTATGGTCAGTTTTCAGTTTAGGTCCAACTTTAGATAAGTATTATAATACCGAAAGAATGGTATTAGTCCTTTTTTATCTTGTTAGGATACCATAATTTGATTACCTTTTTATATGGAGCAAGCTGCGATATCTTCTACAAGAGTATTATGTCATTCTGATTAGATATTCATATCAAAATAAAAATGTTTAAAAGTATCTTCCGCTTTCGGATTTTAGTAATCTTCTTTGTGTTTGAAGAATTCATTTTGAAAGACCACACCGGTTCTTTTTGAGTGAAGTATTCTAGTGAGAATTTAATTATTATAATGACGATGACAAAAAATATAAATTATTTTGATGTTATAAAGCAGATACTATTTTTCTGAAGTACAATAGATATAATTTTAAAGTTTAACAATAAAACATGAAATTCTTATTAATAATAAGATCATTGGCAATCTGTCTAATCCCTATAGCTTAGACCAAGGTCGTGAAGACTATTATTATTGACCGAGCACCGACGGAATAAGGTGCGAGGTTTATAAATTTCTTCAACACCATGGTGTATATACTAGTAGTTTGTGCAACTAGTGTGGATATGATGGCCATATCGCACGAGGACGACGTTTGAGCACGACGCCGTAGGCGGAGTACTCAATCGTTCTAGTGCGATATGGACAATCCACACGAGTCAAACAGTATATTTTTTCCACGACCCATTTAAAAAAAACATTTGAATAAACTGTAAAATAAATATAACTTGAAATTAAAAATTTTCAACAATTTTATTCATAATCGTACCAATTCAATTTTATGTCTTCACTAATTTTTTGTGATAAACGTACAGATCTTAAATGTACAATTTTTGTATAATGTTACGGTTAATCTTCGTCTGACTGACAAGTACACTGTCAGTTTTCGATATATTACGAACGTACTCGTTATGTCAAACTTATATCATTTTTATTCAAATAACTTCATCTTGATAGGTGATTTCAAGCAGCAAATATGTTAAAGACAATCTCCTGGGTATACAATATTATGTTGCACAAGTTTTTAAACTTGTCCATTATTGACCTAGGATAATAATGGAAAAAATTATTAACCACTATAATAGAGAAATTTAACTTCTCAGTTGGCTAGAAGAAGCAATGATTGTCAACTTCACGGCAAATAGTGGGAAAACTGTATAAAGGCCATGTGGATGACCTAGAAGATGGTTTATTTGGATGTCATCGCAATAGTTATGCAACCCAATATTTCATCGAAACCATCTTGTGGGAATTCTTAAAGCGAGCTAAGCGCAAATTTTGATTTTAACCTCCAAGTGTAAAAATGTAAGTGGAGTTTGTGTTCAACCATAATTTGCTGTTACGTCATAATCGGTGACGTATTCTGCTGTTTCACGTATGTCTTATAGCAGGTAAATTTTTTTTTCATCTTAACCTCAAAATTATAATCAATGACATATGTTAAGAATTGTTTCCAAAATATGACAACTGAACTGTCGAAAGTAACAGATGAAATTTATGTCGACCTAAGATAAGATCATAATTCCGTCTCATCAATTTCATGAATGAGAGATCAAGATGGACAATGTATGACGTAACGGCAAAGGATGGTTGAACTAACACTAGTATGTATAACTTACTATACATAATGATAAACCTGCTGTCTCTCCGTTGGTTATTATTATTTCACCTACCCGTTGTCTGTCTTCTTCTACATAAATCGCTATAACGGGCACCTTTTGCTATTCCTCTTGCTGTTTTTGTTTATCTTTTGTTATTACGCTATTGAATGTAGTTTAATAGAGGTATGACTGAATGCGTGGATTGAAAGTATGAATAAGTGGCATTGTTTAGTTGTATCTAATTGATATTAACATAAAAACACTTGGTCGTCAAAAATCGTGATTTGCTATAGATATGTATATTGAAAAATTCTTAGCCTACTATAGAACCAAACAAAATTTCAATGTCAAAATATTTTATTGGGATTGTCCTAATGACTACTTAGAAATTTTGCAGGTATATACGGTGAAACTTGGTCTCGCCCAAATTTGTATAATTTGTTTTGCTCAGAGTCGCTTACGTTCCATAAGTGTTAACTGTGTTGTGAAAAATGTCTTCAAGTTTCACCCCAGTAAAGTGTAAGAGCGTGCTTAGCTTACAAACGAGGACTGTAGTGTTAAATGTGCATGATGCTGTTGTACATCAAATGCCGGCTGCTACTGTTAGAAACATAGTTTCGATATGTTCCAATATGACAGGAGTTTACTGGAGTTTCAGTCAACATCAACCAAAGACTATCATGAAGAAATGACTGCAGATGTTTTTGAAGAGTATTTTACACAAATGGTCGAATTAATTCCAAATTATGCTGTGATCGTTATGGACAATGCCACTTATCATTCGCGATTAACAGAAAATCTTCCATCTACCTCTTGGAGAAAAGCTAATATTAGAAACTGGTTAATCGTATAAGATATACCATTTGAAGATGATATGTTGAAAAAAGAACTTCTAAAGGTTGCTTCAGATGACAAGCTACAATTCAAAAAGTTTTTTATTGATGAAAAAGCCAAGAATCGTGGGATAACAGTGCTTCGTTTGCCGCCATACCATTGTGAATTAAATGCGATAGAGTTAATATGGGCCCAAATGAAAGATTATGTAGCTAGACATAATAAAACATTTAAAATGAAAGATGTTCGTGAACTAATGAAGTACTCATTGAAAACAATAACTGGAGAGAACTGGAGAGATGCTATGAATCATGTAATTAAAGAGGAAGAGAAAATGTGGGTTTTAGATAACCTCATAGAACAAACTATAGAACCGATAGTGATCTCTCTCGACGAGTCTTCGATTGATTCTTGTATGGCCAGCGAAGAGGATGGATACTATAGATTGAATTTTATATTTCCTATAAATGGTATGTTTACTTTACTTGACATACATTAATTCATTGTCAATAAATTTGAATTATGAAAATTAAACTATATTTTCTTTAATTAATTTAATTTAATAAAAATGAAAATGTAACTTGTTAATAGGCATGAACGAATGAATTTTATTTCAACTGTAATGTCGACCGAATCTAATTGAATAAGCAGAATAAACTAATATCGTAATCTCCGCCACTGCCGCAATATTTATCGTTTATCTGGCATTGTTCAGTTTTATTACCATATTGTATTTTGAGCTGAAACAGGGATGTATAGATAACCAATACAGACACCTACTTGTTTTGCATAAGAATTTTAGTATTTACTTGTAAAATTCTTAGGATCACTCTGTAAAAGATAAATTTCTATTTGAATATTTAATGAGGCTACTGTGCTGCCAGACATTAAGAAATAGAGTATAGATATCAATCGTAGTTATACTTAAAGACAAAGTTTTTGTCACGGTTCGAGATGATAAGGATATTTTAACTGCTACCAAAAGAAGTGATACGCCGTTGAATAACGAATTCCTTATTACTTTATTTAGTTTCCACGGAAAAACTCTTCCAAATATGTAATTAATTTGATATTCATTGATTTCCTTAGTGGTTATCCCTTATCCCGAATTAAATTTCCAGTTGATCATTTTTAATTACATAGGGTGAGCTTTAAAGAAAGTCAAAAACTAAGAATTATTGCATAAAATGGACAGGTTTAACTATTTTTAGTTCTGGTTCACTCCCACGACCACAACTAACAATGGGCATAAGCCATAACCATAACCATAATGAGTGCGATGGGTAGAGAATGATTCTAACTCCAGTGGCGCACCACTTTTTAATACAGTAAAAATACCATTAGAAAATAGAAGAAATTTCACTTATATTATCACATATGTTAAATAATATGAAAAATGTTTTAAATTATGAAATTTATAAAGCCACAAGCATTGAGTACGGCATTAAAACTGTTTAACAGTCGTCACAGTCTCTTTGAGTATTTCTTTGATGCATTCAACATTAAAACGTCGAAATGTTGGTGCTAAAACAATTTAATGTTAAATTTCAGATCAATAAAACTAACTTTCGCAGTTATAGTTACCTCGACATTTCATTAAGACATTCATTTGCAACAATACAAAATTTAAAACAAAACATTAAACTGTATAATAAAGAGAATATTGCGAACAAACTAGTAAAGAAAAAAAAGGAATGAAGTCATTTAACAAAGATCCCCTTCGGTGGGATTCATCAGATCTAAGACGGTCAATACATATTTCTCTCAAATTCTCTTTCCATCCGGCCATCCTATAAGAGAGCCCGGGGCTTTTGGGGCCGTCATCCATTCAACCGACAACAAAAAGGCATTCCTTAAATAATATTTGTTCAGCTAATTTTACTTAATAAACACTCCACGAATTCTTGGTACATTCTTTGAATGTGCCAAAAATAACGGTTTAAGAATATGAATACGAACATAATTTGAAATAGAATTTATGTTTTCACCATAATTTCCCTCTAGAAAAAAACAAAAGTATAAGTAAATTGTTCTGAAACGATTAATGAGAATTTCTTGTTTAATTTAATGGCAAAAAGTACGGAACCACTTTAAATAGGTATCAACAAGACTAGGCATATTGTAGTAGAAAAAATAATGAGTGAATCACGAGAATAGAGTATTCACAAGTCTCCCACGAATTTAGAAAATAATCGCATGTATATTAGGTGTTTTCTAAGCAGTTAAATTAACCAGTTATCTCACCACCTCTCCTAAAATACTCAAAACCGTGCATTTACCTTTTTATTTTGGTACCTTTTTTTTCTCATGTTCAAATGGGTACTAACCAGTACCCAGACAGTGTTGGACTCATGCCTATTAACTAAACCCACCTCAAGCTCGCCGTTACTCCTGCCTCGGAATCACTACCCTAGCATACTTCAAGGCAGGCGGCAGTCCCTCACTCTCCGTCATCTACTCCCTCCTCTCACTCCTACCACTCACATGCCTTCTCTTTCCTAATCATGCTCTCCACTAGATTCTGTAACACCCTCCATCTATCCTCTACATTTTTCTTCCTGCGGCCTGCTTTCTCCTTCCTCCCATTCGCCCAGACTCGTCCCCTCTGAGGGGTCCAGAGGGCACCTCCCATGTTTTTCCTCTCCCTCTTCATCCACTCCCTTCCTTCTCCCACTACATTCTAACTACTCTGGCTTGTGTCCTTTTTCCCCACATACCCTACAAAGGAAGGCCTGCCGACAGTCTTTGGCCATGTGCTCCACGCTCTTACATAGCCAGCACTCCCTTATATTCATCACTCTCTTAGCATTACACCCCGCTACCTGGTGGCACTTCACTCCACATCCAAAGCATTTGCCCTCCTATCTCCCCTCTATGATATTGACCCCATTCCAGTCCAACTCAATCTCCTGTTTTCCCAGTAAGGCTTCCGCTTTTCCCCATTCCACCCTCACCACCGCCATTTTCATCCCGTTCCTCTCCCTCACCACTGTCATCACCCTTGTCCCTTCTCCAATCAATTCCTTTATTCTCTTTCTCACCACTTCATCTTCAATCCACGGGTCTATCTCCACCATCTGAATGGTTTTTGTTTCCTTTTCCGCTTCCATCGCCCTAGCTCCTGTTACCCTTTCCACATCCCTCAGATTTCCTCTGACCTCAACCCCTTTCTTTGCCTCTATAACTACCTCCATGTTCCTTGAGACTCTAAGTCTATCCACCCACTTTCCTTCCATCTCCCTCAAAGCCTTCTTAATCCTTCCTATCCCCTCCTGATTGACTTTTCCAATATCCTTCAGGATTACCACCTCATTCCTGACCTCCTCCTTTTCCCTATCTGTATATCGGTACCTACTGCATATCAAGTTCTTCTTTGAGTCTGATCAGGTTACAGATTTAGATCTAAAATGGATAGTACGCTTTGATAAGGAGCCTACTCTTTGTAATCATCTGTTTGCAATTTCTATTTCGTCACAGTGAGTCTTCTTCATTTTCTATATCAAAAATACATACAGTTATTTAAAAATGGATGGAAAAAGTTGAAGTTATACTAAGTCGGTATCCTGTAGTTTTGATATAATATTGATAAGTAAGTTGGTTTTACTTCAAGTTTGAATTTGTAATATTCATATGTAATAATTATGTACTTGGAAACTAATACTTTCAATTGCGTCTTCTGAATAATAGAACACTCTTGCAATTATGTCTTTGTTCTTCTGGAAGTACAATACGCAGACTACTTGTATATTCATCTCCAAGCTTTTATACTTTTTTTATTGCTAGAGATACGTATCAACGCAGGTAGGTACAATACGACAAATACATTTTCACAATAAAAGAAACGAAATTATAAGTTCCACTTTCGCAATTGTATCTTCTTTTGTGTCATGTTTTGACCGTTTTGGTGCCTAAGGGTAAGTAAATGCTCCATTTGAAGAAGGTTTTTTTTTCAGTTTCACAGATGATTTAGTTCTAAAGAAAAAGTTTGTCGCATTGAAAGGTTGTCGGGAATTTTTGTTGATTTTAGATTTCGATAAGAAGGTATATAGTTACCGCCTTTCCTCGGGGTTTTCACGTGTAGATTTTCTTGAAGGAATTGAAGAGTAATAATAAATAAAAAAAAATACAACAAAATTAATATTCAATTTATAATGTTTAATGAATATACAAAAAATTCAAATATTTACTGACAGACAGGCTCTGGTAAAAAAAGCATTAAGAATTCCTTAATAGACTGACACGAGACAACACATAGGTACCCAAAAAGCAAAATGGAATTCTAAGAGGACTGAATTGTTGAATAGCGTTGTTTTAAGGACTTTTTGTTTTTATTACTACTACTAATGAATGTGCAGGCGAGCCTCGACCTAGCCAAACTAAAGTCAAGGTTCCGGCACTGAGTCCACTGGCGGGTCCATTGTGCCATTCCTGCTACCTAGACATCCATGAAGCCGAGCCCTTCAATAAAGGCCACAACCTTTTTCAGTGGATGCCTGCTTGTGTCTCCAGGGGCCTTGACAGGGACTCCGAATATTCGCCTGCGTAATACAGCCCAGTGTGGAGGACACTCTAAGAGAACATGGACTGACGTTTCGTCCTCCTATCTTTCTCAACCTGCTCCTTGGTAGTTCAATGAGCGAGGTGCTGGTTCCTCAGCCCCTTCCTCGTCTCCTTGCGTATTGTTTGTTTTTTTAGGCCGAGGGTCGGGCCCGGGCCACAGAAAGGAGGTGTCGCCCCCTCCGCAGCTAGTGCATCCGCCATTTCGTAGCCTTCAAAACCAGAGTGGGCCAGAATCCATTCTAGCCGCACCTGGCTGCGTTCCGACTTGCAAGATCAGCAAGTCGTACTTGACATTTGTCAGCAAGTCCTGAGTTGATGGTATATCCACTCATGGCTTTAATTCCTGCCTGACTGTCGGTGTATATGGTTATGCGTCGATCCACATAACCTCTGTCTAGGTTTATCTGCGCACATTCCAAGATAGCGTATATCTCGACCTGATATGCAGATACACCATCACCCAATGGTACACAGATTTGTGTCCTTGGGTTCCTAGAGTAAATTCCAGCCCCTGCTCTGTCACCAGAGCATGAGCGATCTGTAAACCAGACGGTCCCATGGGACTGTGTATTCGTCTCTTTTCATCAGGATTCTCTGTCCCGGATCATAGCCCTGTATGGGGTTGCGGAGTAGTACTTGTTTTTATTAAGTCTTTTGTTGCGATATTTTGTTTTTTTAAGAAAATTGTATTAAATGATCCTATAGTGACTTTTACAATATATGCTATAACGCATTATACGATCATTTCTTTTGAAATGATATAATACCTTATAAGCAAGTTTATACAATATCAAAAATATCATTTTATAAGACTTTTATACTTATTGTATAAGAGTTTTATAATATACTATATAACTAACAGCTACAACATTATAAAATAGTTACTTAAGCTTGTCTTATTGAAGCTGTATAATGTTGTATAATAAATATTGTATAGCATTCAATTGCGTTGCATTATAAAATACTTTTTAGTTGTATAGTGCCTTAATATTCTCCGTTATAAAACAGTTATCCTATACCGTTCCATTTTACAATGAAATATTGTTTAAGGCATTTCTTTGGGATAAAATTGTTGTTTTATGAATCGCCATGTTTAAATAAGCAATAATTGTACCGCTATCGCCGCCATTATGAGCAAATTATTTAGAGAATTATATTGTGAAAGAATATCCATTTGAAGTGATAAACTATTGAAATAATATTTAAAAAAAAGGATTTTAGGATATTCTATTTTATTATTTTTTTTTACAGTATCTACTTGAAACTTAACCAGAATTGAAGCGCTTCATTTTCTTGCCAAATATATACCTATAATCTATCAGTAAAATTTGTGCTATTAAACCATCCAAATGAAACTATAATTTCAACTATCGATGTCCGCCCAAGCGGCCCAAGTCGTTTTGATAAGTCTCCATTTCTACAAATGAAATGTATGATGCACGTTCAAGTTGAAATATAATTTGGTTCTGATATTCTTCACTAAAAAATGAAATACTCTTATAAACTGCTGGATGACAAAATGTTTCCATTGTGCTCGAAATAACAGCATTATAAAAAAAACATTGCAATAAACAACCATTTTGTGAGACCCTCATAGTGCCGCTTCAATCCCATTTTATAGATGTGACTACATGACACACTATTAAATCATTTTAAAGTAGCTGTATAAATGTCATATAAGAGTCGTATAAACTCTCAATAGAACTATTATACAACCGAACAGTTGTATAAGAAGTTAGTTGTATAAGGATCATTTAATTGTTTTGTAGACCGTTATAAGAATGTTAGTATCCTATAAGATATATTATCATGTAGCTGTTTATACAAATCTTATAGAATTTAAATTGCTACTTGGGTAGTGTCTCTATTACGTGTCCCGGGAGATAAGGGGATTGCAGGAATAACAGGAAAAGTTAGCCAAAGTAAACTCTGGAGGATTGCATGAGAGAGGAAATACAGATAGGTGAAGAGCACCAACTCAAAATGAGGTTGACGCAAAATCATCTCCATACTAGTTCGAAGACAGCTACCGATCGGGTGGGGAAAAGTTAGTGAACCCATGTGTAGAAAATGTAAATGCATACTCTGCTCCTGTGAGAACTTATTGGAGCACTTTTGAGAGGCAATAATACCACCATTACAACTTTCAAAATCCCCCCAATCAAACTGGTGGAAGACACTAAGCTTCTGTAATGGACGTGGAAAATATGGAAAATGGTACGCAAATTTAGTTCAAGTTCCTGTGCTATTGAGCAGAGCTCAAGTGAATGAATGAATGGATATCAAAGCGAGTCCTTTTTTACAATTATTATTGAGCTGCACACTGTATACACAATGAAGCCGTGGTTGAGTTACGAATTCTCAAGCCTTAATTTTATGGCGAACGTCAATGTTAGTGAAATTTAACCAACCAACATTATTGATATGCCGTAAAATTGGTCGCAAGAAACCATAATGTCTGTCAATAAAATACTTCGTAGGGTATCCAAATAACATGGTAGAATACGAATTCAATTAACAAGGAAATTCACTTAAAAAGTACTCGGAAGAAAAAAGGACGATTTTAAAGTTCAGCCAATCCCGAAAACTTGTTATATAATTGATCGGAATGACATCTTCTCGAAATCCATAAGAAATATTGAATTTCTGAGGACATCTTCAAGTCGTTACGGAACAGAGCTGGATTTGCAAAATGTTGTTAATATAAACATTCTATTTGTCCAGGAAATGCAAGAAAAATTACTAAAAAGGTTGAAACAATTGTTATAATTTTCCTTGCGTACTCCTAAGAATATTAGTACTGTGGAAGAAAGCTTCATATGAAAACTTACCACCAAATACTTATCTATGTCTAGTCTCTCTAGCATATTCAACCATATAATTATATTATTATAATATGTTAATAGATCAGATTAGAGAGAATCTGGCATTACCAGAAAGGGGTGGAATTTTGGATTATTGCGATTTCCGGCGAAAGTTGACGTCGGAGAGAAAAGTGTACGATGAAAAAGTTGTAGATCATAAGAGGGTCTGCAACTTTTGTGTTAATGATTTTCTCATATAACCTCAAAATCTCCGAGAAAAATGCGACAAACCGCTTTTATCGTTTTTTATTTTTCATTCACACAATAATAATTTTATTTCGACGAAACTTGGTGGGAGTATACCTTTTTGTGTCCGAAAAGTCCACAAGTATTACCCACTATGAACATACAAGTGGAATAATGATTTTTCATTTGAATCTCCCGCTGCCCATGTTTTAGTATACAAGATCCCACACAGGAACCGCTGTCATCTCCTTCCAGTCTCCCGTCTCTCTTTCAGCTATATAGAACAGCTGATCCCGTCAAAGCGTACCCAAGGAGGGGGTCGCTCTGCCTCAAAGTGTCGTTTCTGAGCAGGTGTGGGATCACGATAAATATGATTTTATTTTAGTGACGTCTCTCAAAAACTGACGATAATCTTGAAATTTTGTATCACGTCATACCTCTTGCGAAAAGTCGAAAACGATTCAGACTTAACCTCTGACGCAGAGATCCAACAATTATTGCACGAAATGGTTGCAAGTTGATAACATCATACAAAGGCAAACCATAATTATCTCTGAATGAATTGGGATTTCAATTGTATATGAAATCAACTGCAAAGTCAACATTCAAACTGGACAAATTACCACCCACTGATGGTTCGGCTACACAACACTCGTATAAAGTTTTCTACCAACTTCAAGCGTGGCTTGGAAAAGAAACAAAGTGGGGCTGGAAAAAAGTTATTTTCGATAATTCAAATGCTGCGTTTCAGAAGATTTCTGCTGAAAAGGAGCAGCCGGGCCTTTGCTTAATCAATGAAAATCAATTATCAGAACAATCCTCAGGTTATCCGAGCGATATTGAAGTAGAAGAAGAAGATAATAAAATTACAAATAGAAGCATTGAAGAAATAGATGAAAAGCGGTTTTCCGCATTTTTCTCAGAGATTTTGAGGTTATATGAAAAAATCATTGATACAAAAGTTGTAGACCTTTTTATGATCTACCACTTTATTGTTGTACATTTTTCTCTCCGACGTCAACTTTCACCGGAAATCGCAATAATCCAAAATTCGACCCCTTTTCACCT
Source organism: Galerucella tenella (assembly GCA_910591685.1). NCBI lineage: Eukaryota > Metazoa > Arthropoda > Insecta > Coleoptera > Chrysomelidae > Galerucella > Galerucella tenella. The sequence continues at coordinate 70,405 of CAJUYH010000841.1, forward strand.
CCCAAATATATCTGGAAGCACCCCTGCTCACGCACTTATTTTTTTTCACGTTTATCATACGCCTCTTCACCATTCACAACTGTTCCCATTCTGTTAATAATTTTCTGTTTGTAAAAGTGTTATTTGCCTGGACTACTGGCTATAATTGCAAAATCGTCGACATATCCTAAGCAATACATGATTTTTTTAAGGATAACACTTCTCCTTGCGGACAACCTCTACCTGCTTCATCTGTGACAGTATTATATTCCAAAGGTGGTCCCTTATTTTCTAGAGCTTGAGGAATTGACAGTGCATATGCATTATTGAATACCATAAAGGAGATGTCTTCCAGTGACCTGTCCACCTTCATGAGAAGGACAGGATGGACAATGACCTAGGAGGACAACTCCTCGGGAGGATGTACAATGGGCCACATGTGGCCTAAGTGCTGTGAGCCTACACACTCGCCCTCCCTACTCTACAGATACAGATACCATGGTCATCTCGTTGTATTTTTAATTAGTTCTTTCATCCTGCTCTGAGGTAGAAAGCTATAAAATCAAAGCAGATGTGCTAAATTTGCTAATATTTGAATTACATTATTCATGGATATAATTAAACTTTAGATTATGGATAGAATCAAGATAGTAGTGCAATGTCTAGTGTCAAAAATTACTGAACACGTATCTTTGCTTTCGAATCAAAACATTTTTTGCCAAGGACTGCAATTTTTTTGTATCTTTTAATTTAATTCTGTCTTAAAGCACCATTGTTTGGATACAACGTATATAAAAGTTGTTTGGAGTTGATACCTGTCATTGAGCATACACTTATTCGCGACATAATCATAAATCACAGTTCCGTTCGCTCCCCTGGTGGGAAAATTACCATACTAACCGCTACGTCTACACCTATTTACATCGTGTTTTCTACACTTTTCGCTATTATATTTGTATAATTACTATTCATTATTAAAAGAATGTAACTACTAAATAAATTTTTATTGATATTATTAACAAGTTGTTGGTTTTAAATCAAAATAAATGTTGTAAGTTTAAGACATTGTAGTGTATATATTCTACTTTGTGGTATGTTAGTTAACATCGCAATAACCATAAACGTAAATCATATCCGCATATTCTTAATTCTTGATTCGGAAATTTATTAGGCATTTTCTTAATTGACAAAGATGAATGTATGTTTGAAAAAGGTGGAGCTCAAACTTTGTGATAGTAATCTTTTATTTTAGATCGTAAAACAAGAAATTACAATAAATAAAATAAAATCATCAGCTATACACTAGGCCGTATTTATAAAAAAAAACCTCACCTTTTGCTTTCAAAATATAAAGCAATTCCTTCAAGGTATATGCATAAAAAAAGGCTTCGCTTTGAAATAAAAGGTTTCTCGTTATTCGTATTTATAAAAAGAAGCATTTGCTCGAAAACTAAAGGATTTGCTTCTAAAAAAAGAAATCTAGGGTCACAAGAACTCTTCTCACTCTTCAGAAGTTGCCCAGCCAACACACAGCTTGTAAAGTAAACATAAGTGTATTTGTAGGAGAGTTTTCTTGTGTTAAACTCTGTCTGCAAGGGCTTGTATCCTTGATTGTGTTTGTTATGGCTAATATGGTGCATTTACGTACAAGAAAATACTATAAACCAAGACGTACGCCACGTGAATCAGATTTCAAAGCGCTATTTAGATTTGACGAGGAGAATGTGGCGTGGTTGGCGGACCACTTTCTTGGCGTGGATCACGAAACTCGTGGAGCAGCTCTATCACTTGTACTGCAAATTGAACTATCACTTCGTTATTGTGCAAACCCTGGATTCCAGAGCGGAATTGCTGAAGAATTGGAATGTATGCAGCCCACAGTGACCAGAGGATTTCATGAGGTGCTTGAGCGGATTGTACAACAATGGATACGGTTCCCAAATACAGAAAATCAAATCATGCAGGCCAAAGAGAAGTGGTTGACCAGGTTGACCAGGTTTAATGTGTACGCACATTCGTATTGAAAAGCCAGCCCAATTTGGAGACGAATATGTAAATCGAAAAGGTTTTAGCAGTATTAATGTGCAGGCTGGAACTTGAGATTTCTCGAGAATCTTGGATTTTTCAGCAATAAACATCATCTCAGTAGTCACACCTTCGCTACTTTCCCCTTCACTATGTGTATCAGACATTTCACATATGTTGAATTCCAATACTTCACAAATAAGTCAGAAGGATCAAACACTTCAATTTACTTGCGAACACTTTTTATGTATGAAACAAATAAAATAAACTGCTGTGGCAAAACACGTTAATTGCACATTACAAGTGTCAACAGGTTTGTAATTGCTAACGACTAATCTTTGTACCTGTTACTTTATTTATCAGAAGCTTTCACTTGCAAGGAAAAGGTAGAGATTATGAATACGACTTGGAGCAAAACCTTTTACTTCTACCTTTTGCTTCCTTCCACCTTTTACTTGGAAGTAAATGCTTCATTTTTATAAATACGGCATATTGTGTTGTTATAGTCAAATTCAGTAATGTAATCTCACATTTTGGTAACCTCTGTGTCTTCTGATTTGATACGTATGATTAGTGACCTTTGCACCCGCACGATAAGAGCGCTTTTGACTATATTAACATTAACCAAACTCATATTTGTACCTGAAATGAGATTTGGTATATTAAAAGTCATCTTGTAGTTTTTCAAATATCCATAAATAGTGCCCTAAAGACAAAAGCCGACAATGATACACAGACTGTTGAAGGTGGAGCACTCAGCGGTAGTCAGTCGTCAACCATAACGACAGACTCTTTTCGAATCATTTAATTTTCATAACCAATATTTTCGGTATCCTCCGTATATTTGAAAGGGAATCATCGACTTTGGGGCGCCCGCCGATTATAAAGAGATTTTTGTTTTTTAGAGGCGTTACCTTTTAAACGGGGCCCGTCAGTTGAGTAAATAAAATTATACAGGCTTTTCATATACCGAAGGCTCATCTGCCACTAGATCAGTGGCGTATCCAATTGGGTGTTTGGATTGTTGTGCTTATACAGAGTAAGAAAACCTGTCCAGTTTAACACTAAAATATATTGGGGCATTAGGATTTATCTACAAGCAAACTATTTGATACTCTACTAATCCACCGTCATTTATTCCGGAATTACAGACGGCTCAAAAGTGATGAAAGGAACTGGGATAGGAGTGTTCGGGCCAGGAACCAAACCCTCTGAAAGCTTGGGACAAAACAAGCGGAAATCCACGCCATGAGAAAGTGCGCCCAGTTCAATATTGATAAAGAATTCACAAGACAAAGGATTATCATAATGTCGGATAGTCGAGCAGCCATTGAAGCACTAAGCTCTTGTGTAATCAGTTCCGAAATGGTGTGGAAATGCCTAGACAAACTCGATGAACTAGGCGAGAACAATATAATCACCTTACTATGGATTCTAGAACACACTGGAATAGAAGGAAATGAAATAGCAGATGAACTAGCAAAGAGGGGGACTGAAATACCTTTCTGGGGGCCTGAACCCTTTTGCGGAATCAGCCCCAATGTAATATTGAAAGAAATAGCTGAGCATTGGAAAGATCTAGTAGGGTTTATACAATCAAATATTCTTTTGGGTGACTACAGCCTGTTGAGATTGAATGAATGCATAAGTCAAATTAAAACTGCGCTAAGAGTTTTAACAGGGATCCTAACGGGACATTGTCGCCTGAATGGGCACCTGAAAAAGCTCAAAATAGTGGAGGAAGAAGAATGCAGATTTTGTGGAATGGAAGAAGAAGCCTCCATCCACATACTTTCCAACTGCACAGCGCTTCAGAATCCTAGAGCACATCACCTGGGAGATTACTGGATATAAGAGGAAGTTGAAGCCTGCAGACATCCTAAAATTCCTCCGGGAAATAGGACCAAAGGAGCTACTAGTTTCTGAGACTCTCCTCAGAAACTAAGTAGAAGTAAGGGGGCACAATAGATCTTTTAGGTCTCAGTGAATGTCACCGTAAAAGATATACATCCATCTATATATTTCGGTTGCTTGTCTTCTCCTTCCTTGCTTGTCCGCTTCTTCCTCAATCTCTCTTAAATTATTTTTGTGTGGGGGTTTTGCCCTTAGAATTTTTGTTACCCACGTCTAAATACGCCACTGTTTGTTATTAGACCCATGTCCATAATCCATTAAAAAATCGATGGATCTGATTTTGTTAATTAGCAGGCTAGTGGGTGGCGACACTGGTCTAGATGGGTTTTGTAATTGTTTTTAATTTCGTTCCTTTTGTTATTAGTTTGATTTAGCTGTTTTTTTAGTTTGATGGAGACAGGTGCTTGTTCAAATCTAAGTCCGATTGAAATTTATGTTTTTAAAACTTTTTTGTATTTTTAATAAATGCGTGCATCTAAAGCATAATTTGCTTTCGCATGTTATGGGTCTCGAGCAAAGCTTGTGTAGACGTAATATTTTTAATGCATCTATCTAATCGTATATCCCCTTTAAGTTATATTGCGGACTATGACGGTATCGTATCGAATTACAGTCGAACAAAGAGCCTATTACGGCAAGTATGCAGTGTCTTATTTTGGTTGGGATTGTGGAGTTTCTCAGCTACTAAAAAAGATATGATAGGATGAGACAAGAGAACGTTGTGATTATCTTCAATCAAAGTATAACTCACACCCATAATTACCATACCAACCAATTAAATTTTAGGGCAATTCCAGACAATAAATGAGATAATTTGACGTGGTAATATATGAAAGAATTTTTTATTCATTGGTTTATATACAGGGTGTCTCATTATATTCTGACTGTTTTTAAGAGCTTATATCTTCGAAACGGTTCTGATTAATAAGATGCGGTTTCCACAGTTAGGTTTAAAATTACCGTAAGTTCTGTTGTGACACATTTATATAAATGGCCTACTTACGGTTTACCTGCTAGAAAAGTGGCGTATTTTCAGAATACAGTAGATGTAATTTTTTAAATGGGACACCCTGTATATTAAGCAATTTCTTGAAAGACGCATATTTTCACTTTATAACGGTACTTTAAACTTTAAAATCGGTGCACGGAAAGCGAAGTGAGATAACTTTAACTAGGATACTGTAATGATTTAGATATAAAGTTGGAACTTTATTAGCTATCGTGAACTGTAAAAAACAAATAGAAACATGTTTCAGGGCACTCTATAAACAAATGTTCGATGTGTCTTCTTTCTTGGACTATGCATTTGTGGAATCGAACCAAGTTGTCAAATGCTGCTGTCAGCATTTCAAGAGGAATATTTTCCATTACCTGCCGTATGTTATTTTTCAATTCCTCAATAGTAGCAGGCATCGGGTTGTAGACTCGTATCTTTCACAAATCCCCATACAAAAAAAACTGGAACAGTCAGGTCTGGAGAATTTGGAGGCCATTCTATTGAACCAGTTCTACCAATCCAATTGCTGATGGTTAACAGATTCTCTTGCTATGTTGGAATAATGTTGAAATTAAACATTTTGGTACAAAATACTATCTTGTTCTAACTGGTTCTAACACAATGTGACGCTCTGTCAATGATCGCAATATTTTTGTGATGTGACATATTAACGCCTCCTTGATTATTATTTATTAATAAGATATCTGAATCATTACAGTATCCCAGTTAAAGTTATCTAACTTCGCTTTCTGTGCACTGATTTTAAACTTTAAAGTACCGTTATAAAGTAAAAATATGCGTCTTTCAAGAAATTGCTTGATATACAGGGTGTCCCATTTAAAAAATTACATCTACTGTATTCTGAAAATACGCCACTTTTCTAGCGGGTAAAGCGGAAGTACGCCATCAATATAAATGTGTCGCGACAAAACTCACGGTAATTTCAAACTTTACTGTGGAAATCGCATCTTATTATCTAGAACCGTTTCGAAGATATAAGCTCTTGAAAACAGTCAGAATATAATGAGACGCCCAGTACAATACAGTATAAATCTCTATGTCCTACGCAGTGTACTAGAAACAATGTCGAGTTCAACTTTCCAGAGTATTGTTCTAATATTTTTTAAGGCTAGTGAAAAGTTTGGTACATCTTCGAACAAGACAATGTGTTGTGCTTAGAGTTTTCTTGGCTTAAAAGTTCAAAGGGGCACTGAGGAACTGTTAGAATTGTCTGTGCATTCTGGTGTCAGTCAAAGGGGAATAAGAAAAATTCAAATACTTAGATTTATAGCTGTGAACGTTTCATGTATTGTTTCTTGTATGAATAATAATTCGGTATTCACGAGTATATATCTATAAATACTGGAAGTATTTCTGTAAATTTTATAGATCCAATTTACGAAAAAAAAAAAGATTTTTATCTGCTTCGAGAAACTAACATGGGTGTATACAAGAAGAGTCTTTCATCCAAAGTGGATGGACTATTGCCCATACCCACGCACTTCTTGTATTCGGTTTGTTATGGGATAGAAAAAAAAATTGTAAAGGTACTCAATCTCAATGAAAAAGTCTTTTATAGTACCTATTTAAGATGTATGATCCGATTGGGGACGTTGTTTATTCTGATAAAAGGAAGTTGATTGTTTAGATTTCATATAAAAAGAATCTCGAGATAGTGAACACTGAGAAAATAAATTTATTAGTTGACTTGAAAAATTAATAAAATACTTCGTTTGGAATTTAGTTGGTAGATTTTGCTGTGGAGTCAACTTACCTAATATTCATAAAATGAATACATCGCTGTATATATTTTTATGCTCTGAAATTCCAGAACTTAAATTAAACATAAATATTCAAAGCATGTTTTTTTTCGAGAAAGGAAGAGAGAGAAAGAGAGATGATCTAATTTATCAGTGGGCTATTCAAAGCCGCCCTGTAATGCTGGGAAATACAACAAAAAAGTAAGAGAGAGTCTTTGAACATTGTACAAAAGAAAATCCGGAACGTTGCCCTGTCATTGGCTTCCCTATCTTGATACGCTTCCAGTTATCGGTTTGTCGTGGACATGAAAGACAGAATTTGTCGGTTTTAGAGAAAAGCTAACCGAAATATTTCTTTTGTTCCATCCATTTCACCCGAAATTTTCTTTTCGTTTTCAGAGTTTGCCTTCGGTCAATCACATTTGTTAATTACTTGGTTTTGAATCCAGTCGAAAAGACCGTACAAATATATAAAATGTATTCTAAAAGGAAATGTGATGAGTGGTGTTATAAGGTTGTAACAGAATAAATAAAATATTTTTGAAAGAAGCAGCTCCTGAAAAAGTATGCAGAACTTTAATTAGGTACTTGAGAGTCAGTGCTTGTTCAAGAGCCAAAAAATATATATGCGATTTCATGAAGCTTTACGTTATTATCAAATAAACCTACTCAATATCCACTGCCTAAGTATACTGGGTGATTAAAATATATATAAAGTATGTATAAATAGAGACCATTAATTTTCATTAGATTTAAACATGTTTGTCATAAAAATACTGTAATTTTAATCCGTGTCCACACTAACCATCGACCAATTCGATCGACTAGTCCACACATACAAAACGAAAGTCAACTTTGTTGTTCGATATAGTCTGGAAACGGCTTAGACAAATATTTGTGAAAAATATATTTTCCTAAGTAACCTAATCATTTAGAGAACCGTGTGGAAATTACCCATACTGCTTAATACCGTGAACTTTTAAAATATTTCCAAATATTTTGAAACATTTCAAAAGCTCACTGTATTGAATAGTGCATGTGGGTAACTTCCATAAACAAAAAACAATACCATACATAATTCGGTTTTTTAGGGAAATGTACTTTTTCACTATAAGGCAATATAATGTTTATGAAAATTATTATGGTTCGGTTATGATAAATATGTTGAATTTTAGTAGTTTTCTTGAAGAAGGAACATTTGTTTCCAACAGAAAAATATAATTTGCTGGGAAGATACATTTTTTACGAATAAAAAACATATCGTTAACCCAGACAATAAACCTTTTTTTGGCAAAGAAATATATTTTACCGATACAATACATTTTTTTATGATAAAGAAATGTCATTCTGCCATAAAGTTATTTTTTTATAATACAACAATATAGTTGGCTTGCAAAAATAAGTATCTGTTATTTTAAAACTACATTATCTAATTTAATTGCTTTCAAAGATTAATATAACTATTTTGTCATTATACCTCAACAAGTAATTTTCGATAGATAACTCATTTTATTGATGACAATGAATATGTTTGTATATCCATCAACAATATTACTTTCCGAACTTGAAACAAATCCTTTCTTAACGACAAATTAAATATTAGTTAGGCCATATGGAAAATCATATTTATTTGACATAATGAGATTTTGATTGTCACAAATAAATCTTTTTCTCGGTGTATTTCTCCCAATATTACATTGGTGCTGATTCCGCAAAAGAGTTCAGGCCCCCAGAAAGGTATTCCAGTCCCTCTCTTTGCCAGTTCATCTGCTATTTCATTTCCTTCTATTCCAGAGTGTCCTGGAATCCATAGTAAGGTGACTAGTTCATTAAGCTTGTCTAGGCACTTCCACACCATTTTGGAACTGATTACACAAGAGTTCAGTGCTTTAATGGCTGCTTGACTATCCGACATTATGATAATCCTATACCCCTGACTTTGATTCGAAAAAAATGGTTTCGTACAAAACTTTTTGACAAAATGAAGCTTCACATCTTCAAATACGGTTAGAGCCATAGAGTTCTGTGGTATAAAGTCTACCTTGACTACAGGTATGAAGTATCACTGAAGACGCGGGCTTGTTGAATTATTTCTTCAAATGGGAAGAAATATCTTCTGTACGTTCCTTGTGGCATTACTTATTCTTTTTTCTCTTATTTTTTTGGGAATCAAACAACAATGAAGAAATATATAAACATCATTATGGTTTGATTCCCAAAAAAATGAAAGAAAAAAGATATGGGAAATACTTCTGATTACAAAATGAAGAATAGGTCGTTTCTTACTTCTTGGTTCAATAAATATAAATGGTTGACAGTTAGCGGGACTAAAGTATGTACAAAAAGTACGAGGAGTAATAAACCCTAATTAA